>JAODAL010057408.1:0-22696 GCA_025379985.1 Phyllomedusa bahiana
TGGAAATTCGGCCTTTAGTGCCGTTATTTGGCCCAATGGGAGAGAGAGGGACGCTCCTATGGGTTTTCTAATGAAATCGGGAAATATAAAATGTCAGGGCTGAAATCAAATTATAAGACTCCAGAAGTTGTCCCAGTGTATATAAAATTAAAAATAATAGGGGGTTAACAAAAAAAAAAAATTTAAATTTCAATAAAATATTTTTTCTTTATTTTCTTTATCCATGTATAAATTGTTTGGGTGCAACTAAAATAAATAAATAAAAATTTTTTTTATTTAATATTTTTTTTTATTTACCCCATTATTATTATTCTTTTTATATACAATGGGACAAGTTCTGGGTTTATCATTTGATTCGGCCTGTACAGTTTTATTTCGATTGCATTAAAAAAACCCATGGAGCGTGTCGCTCTCCTTTGGGTTTCCAAATAAGGGGCCCCTCTTTTAATTACCCAATCACAGAGCTCGCTCGGAATTTCTTTTCTTTGGGTTTTAAAAATGGGTCCCTGTCGTCCTATTTGATTGGTCAATTCTCCTCCATAGGTATAAGGGCCACTGTCGCCCCTATTTGTTTGGCTAGTTTATGCCGACAATAAAAGAGCTTAAACAATTTAAATTACTGTTTTTTCCGGCGATTCTTTCTTTTTGCAATTCCCTATGTAGGCCGGTCCGGCGCAAAGCGTTGTTCGGGGTTTTAACTGATTTTTTTTGAGAATTTTTAGCTTTTTTATGTGATAATTTTTTTACATTAACAAAATGATTTTTTTTATTAATACTTCATGCCCCCGGCGTGAGCGCCGAGTTTTGTGCCCCGCTCTCTCCATGACTCAAGGGGAGAAGTAGCTACGCTCTGATGGCTGGGATACCCAAGCCCCCTTTAGTCGCCAATCAGCTCTTTTCTGTTTTTTTTTACTGTATTTTGAATGTCCCTCTTGGATTTTTTGGTCAAAACTTCTCCATAAGATATAATGGGTCTTTGTGCTCCTATTTGTTGGTAAAATATTTTTCCCCATGGTTTTAATGGGAGCTGTCGCCCCTATTTGATTGGGGGTTTTTTTACCGACCAATGAGAAGAGTTTAAACATTTGAATTACTGTTTTCCCCGGGCCCAATTTCTTATTGCAATTCCTTATGTAGGCGGTCTCGGCGACAAACGCGTTTTTAGGGTTTTATTAATGTATGTTTAAAGGTTTCAGCTCTTTTTCGAGAAATTTTAATTTTAATAAAAATGTTTTTTTTAGTCTTCTTTGCTTCACGGCGCGAGAGACGAGATTGCTGGCGCCCCACTCTCCATAGCTACAAGGAGAAGTAGTTGCGCTCTGATTTGGTGGGATGCCAAGCCCCCCCCCAAACTAACCCAAACAGTCTATTCTGCATTTTTTTCTGTATTTTGAACTGTCCCGCCTGGATATGATTGGTCAATAGTTCTCCATAGGTTTTAATGGGTCTTTGTCGCTCCTATTCTGATTGGTCAATTCTCCTCCATAGGATATAATGGGCCACTGTCGCTCCTTTTCTGATTGGCTGGTTTATGCCGACCAATCAGAAGAGCTTAAACAATTTGAATTACTGTATTCCCGGCGATTCTCTCTATTGCAATTCCCTATGTAGCGCCGGTCTCGGTGACAAACGCGTTGTTCGGGGTTTTAACTGATTTATTTTTAGAGAATGTTTTAGCTCTTTATGTGATAATGTTTTACACTTAATCAAAATGATTTTTTTTATTAATACTTCATGCCGCACGGCGCTGAGCGCCGAGATTACAGTGCGCCGCTCTCTCCATAGACTACAATGGGAGAAGTAGCTCGCGCTCGGATTGGCTGGGATAGCCAAGCCCCCGTTAGCTCAGCCAATCAACTCTTTTCTGTATTTTTACTGTATTTTGAACTGTCTCGCCTTGGATTTTGATTGGTTAAAACTTCTCCATAAGATATAATGGGTCTTTGTCGCTCCTATTCTGATTGGTCAATAGTTCTCCATAGGTTTTAATGGGACGCTGTCGCTCCTATTCTGATTGGCTGGTTTATGCCGACCAATGAGAAGAGCTTAAACAATTTGAATTACTGTATTTCCCGGCAATTCTCTCTATTGCAATTCCTTATGTAGCGCCGGTCTCGGCGACAAACGCGTTGTTAGGGATTTTATTAATGTATGTTTATAGAAGGTTTCAGCTCTTTTTCAGAGAATATTTTACACTTAATAAAAATGATTTTTTTAGTCATACTCCATGCCTCACGGCGCTGAGAGCCGAGATTGCATGGCGCCGATCTCTCCATAGACTACAATGGGAGAAGTAGCTCGCGCTCTGATTGGCTGGGATAGCCAAGCCCCCGCTAGCTCAACCAATCAGCTCTATTCTGCATTTTTACTGTATTTTGAACTGTCCCGCCTTTGAATTTGATTGGTCAATAGTTCTCCATAGGTTTTAATGGTTCAATGTCGCTCCTATTCTGATTGGCCGGTTTATGTCGACCAATGAGAATAGCTTTCAGAATTTGAAATACTGTATTTCCCGCTAATTTCCAATATCCTAATTCTTGACTTTACATGGAATGTATGAGCGCGCCCCGGCCCCGACATAAATCAGGCGCAGATTTCACCGGAAAACTAGCGGAAAAGCGCGCCCCGACCCGGCGAGCTTCATACATGTTGCCCGAAATGTGAATGAGCTTACAAAACACAAATGTTAAAGTGGTTGTCTCTATGAATTGAAATTGTGTTGTACTTTTTTGAGAGTAATACCAAACTGTGATGGCTGGATGCAGAGAACTGATTACTTAGTCACCTCACAATGTTTTTCACAACTCTCTTGTTTACAACTTTTAATATTCATGAAATTTAAAAAATAAAGGCATGTTACTTTCTGGCTTTCCCATGCCAACATCACCATCTGTTGTTTTCTTTTTCCCTCATCAAAGCAATCTAGAAATATATGACTTGCCAAAACCTAGAGGAATTTATGGTCTGATTGCCACAAACACTTTAAGTAAGTACTACAGAAACATTATGTATTGTGCTGCTGTCAGGAGAATAAATGTTGGATTGGATGTATGAGGACAATTTCTTCCTCTATACTTCATATTACTACAGCATGATGAACTAGTATTATCCAGAGGGATAAGATTCTTCTTCGTCAGTTATTTATACATCAACAGACTTTTCCATGACTTTTTAACTAATCTCCACTGTCCTTTAGTGCTGCCACTGCACTGGTGTTCCCCATAGGTCCCCTACTGATGACATTGCATATATTGCTTACATGACTGGGCCACTCATTGCCTCCATGTTCCTACAGAGAGGCCCACGGTCATGTAAATGTTGTATGTGACATCATCGATGGGGATCGTCAGGGAACATCAGAGAAGCAGCTGCAATGGAGAATTATTTTTTTTTTCTTTTCAGTGCAGTATGGGGCAGTAGCACAATTTCTAAAACTTATGGAAGAACTTGGTGCAAAAATTCTGTGGATTGAGCAACTACAAAACATTTTCAATACTTTAAAGTTCTACATGACACACTATGGTATGGATATATAATTGTCTAGGCCTATAACATTTGACTTGCATTACCTTTATTTTAACTACTTAAAAACAGTGAAACCCAGGGGCATACCAGTCTAAGTTATAAATGTGCTGGTCACATTTATGTATTAAGTGCACATCTGTAATAAATAGGTTGTCTGTGTGCCACAAATTAAAATCTATTCCAGCTGGTGTAGACTTCCAGTATAGTTTATGCCATTTTTAGCATAAATTATTGCACATCTTTTTAGCCATGAGAGACCACGTCCTCCTCCCCTAATCCTTATCTAATTTCTCAACACTGATCAACAATGACAGGGAACAAAACCTTGCATAATAAAAAAATTGTCAAATTCCATTCATTTCCTTTTATTCCTCATAAATTTTTATTTTCTGATTGTAGGTCTTTGTAATCTATTTTTATCTGTGAAGACAGTGAAATAACAGCTAAAATTTGATCTCTGTTGAACAAGAAGCATCAGCCTAGTTTAAAGCTTTTTAGCAAGAGAGAAAAATGCAAGATTTTTAGGCATTTTTTTTGTTTAAATATCGACAGTGACATAAAAAATAACAAACAACTATCACCACCAATTCTTAAAATTATGTTCAACATAAAAACTTTAAACAGAAGGTCATTTTCTGATGAAGCGTTCCATTTAAAGTCAATGCACCCCTTTTCTTATTATAATCCAAATTTCTTACTATATTTTATGTATTTATTTAACTTGATTTTCAGATAACGAGCTGCAAGTTCATTGTGTACAATGTAGCTACCACTATGTGAATCTGATACATTATACATTGACAGGACAATTATTACACTTTGATAAACACACAGTGAAGTAATTACTTGATCCTTTGCTGGTTTTGTAAGTTTGCCCACTGACAAAGACATGAACAGTTTATAATTTTAAGGGTAGGTTAATTTTAACATTGAGAGATAGAATATCAAAAATAAAATCCAGAAATCACATTGTATAAATTATATAAAGTATTTGATCCCTTACAAACCATAAAGAGTTCTGGCTACTACAGACCAGTTAGACGCTACTAATCAACTTGTTACCTGCATTAAAGGCAGTTGTCTTAAATAGTCACTATATAAAAGACTCCACAGACTCAATTAATCAGACTCTAACCTCTACAACATGGGCAAGACCAAATAGCTTTCTAAGGATGTCAGGGACAAGATCATAGACCTGCACAAAAGCTCAATTTGTGTCTCATCTGACCAAAGCACCTTCTCCCAATCACTGACAAAATCATCCAGGTGTTCATTGGCAAACTTCAGATGGGTCTGCACATGTGCCTTTTTGAGCAGGGGGACCTTGCGGGCACTGCAGGATTTTAAATCATTACAGTGTAATGTGTTACCAATGGTTTTCTTGGTGACTGGGGCCCAACTGCCTTGAGATATTAACAATTCCCCCCGTTAGTTTAGGGATCTTTCACCTTCCTATATCAATGAACCCACGATGTGAGTTTTTGCATGGTGCCCCAGATCGATGCTTGACATCATTTTTATTTCTTCTTTTTTTTTTTTTTGCACCAAACAGTTGTCCCCTTCCCGCCTTGCTTACTAGGGGTTTTGTAGCCCATTCCTGCTTTGTGCAAAGGTGGCAGGTCTTTTAGCTGTCTAGGTTTGTCCTTCCTAAAAATTGGATCTCATAGGATTAGAAGCTGTCTTTGATCCGAAAATAAATCCAGGGTTACAACCACTTGGTTGTTCAATTTCCTTGAACAACTCACTAATAACTACTGAGACAAACTGAACTCCTCCCACCTGTGTCCCTTTTTAAAAACCTCGGGCCCAAAAACCCTAGTTCTGGGTAACCCCCACTCTGCTTCAGGTTACACAGCATTTTAAACCCTTTGGTAGGGATCCAAAAAAACTTTCATTATTCTGACACAAAGTTATACTCACATAATAAACAATGGCTTTTTGTAAAAATTATAGGGGCCCAAATAAAAAAAGGGGCGTACTTTCCCGTCCTAACAAGTAGAATCAAATGGGGGGGGTTGTTCTTATTTTTAAATTGTGACCCTAAAGGTTAGGGAAAAAAATTGAAGGGGGCCTTTTTTCCTTTCCTCTGTAACTGGGGTTGTCATATTAGCTGCAGTGAAAGGGCAAATGTATGGAAAATACATCCCCTGCACTGACTGTAAAGGTAGAAAAGGGGATTTAACCCCTAAAAAAAATACAAATTTTAAAAAAATCCCAGCACACAAAGAGGGGGTTTCGCTTTTAAAATGAAATACAATTTTTTTCATGATATGGGCCCCCAATTATGAAAAATGTCAAAGTCTAAAAAATCACTTTGTTTCCTTAGCAACCCAATCAGGTGTCCCTTCATTTTTTCGAGCACTTATGAAATGAAAAGGGGCTTGATGTTTGTACGGGGAAAAAAGTGGGTTTGGGTTAAAAATTTTTTAACCCATAAAGGGGAGGAGAAGCTGTAATTACCATCCCCTAACAGTAAAAATGATACGTGGAACAACTTAGTGAAAAAAATTTGGTTAAGAGTGACAGAAAAAAAAATTTAGAGGGTTAAAAAAACTACATTATTTCAATGACTAAATGAAAAAATGAGGACAGCTTGAGCAACATGGGCTACAGCGTATAGACATTGTGCAGTGGTAGCAGCTGTCTGAACTGGCTGTGCTTACGGCATGCAGGTGACACTGGCGGCGGGAAAGGTGTATGCTGTTGTGCTAGGTGGTGGGAATTGCCGCCATTATTTGGGACAAGGAAAATAGGTGCTTGCTCACTGCTGAGCTAGCGGCACAAATCAGCAACAGTAGTGAGAAAGAGACCAACTTGTAGGCTTGGAATGTGGCGGAGGAAGAGGAGCAGAAGATCGTCATTGTAAGTTTAAAGCGCCATGACCCGTGGATGTCTAGGCCTTTTCCTCCAAGCGATAACTATCTACCGCAATTCATGCTTTCTCCATGCTTGTGTGCCTGTTTCATTCAATGGTGCTTAAAACTCTTAAGCCGAGTCTTTCCTCTGACTGATTTTTGATGCCAAATCCGACTTATAGGTGTCCAGGCTTCACAGGTCTGAGCCACTTTGAGACTGTGAAAACCCTAGTAACGGTGTTTTCCTTGCTTGGAGCCTGCCACTAACATGGCTGGTGAGTGATAATTTGCACAGCGGGGACTTGTGCAACCGTTCCTTACTGAGGATGTCCTGCACTACACACACATAATCCCCTCCTCTACTGATGATTGCACGATGCACCATCTTCTGCTCAAAAGACCATGTTGGATCTGCAACGGTCATCATCATCACAGTTGATTTCCTCTTTCCGTCACAGTCTACATCCTCAAGCCTGCAGGCTAGAAGCAATAGAACTGCAGCATTGCTTGCGACCGCTCAGTATTTCTACCGAACAGACCATGTTTCCTTCTCTGAAGGGCACAACTTTTGGGACTCAGAGCAGACGAAAATCATCCTCTTGGCATCTTGAATCTTTTGAAATGCCTTCTGACCCAATTCATGGTGTGATAATAGAGCTCTTCAGAAAATATATTATTTGGAAGTATGGTCTGTATATTTGGGTTTCGTGACATTTGCCCTGTCTGCTTCTCAGTTGAACGGATTGATGATGATGAGATTTTGTGGCCATTACTGAGAGGAAAGAGGAGTTAGCGCTGCTGGATCAAGTTCTAATAAATCAATGAAGAGAACCATTGTGGCGATGCAGTTCATTAATGAGGAACGTTTCAGGGAACTGAGCAAGTATAGACATTCAGACCTGACGGTCCTGTGACTGACAATGTGCTCGCTTGTGTGTTGTCCGAAGCACTGGAAAGAGTCCGTTGTCTCGTACCTTTATCTCCACTCCCGACGCCCCTCCTTGCTCGCTCACCATCTCTAGTTCCCACCATATTCAAAAGCTAAATATTATAGCTAGAGATGGGCGAATTTCTCATCAAAATCCGCGATTTACATATCGCCGACCTTTGCCGAATTTCCGACAAAATCGTTTTGGTCTGAATTGCACTTCGGGACGCATCGCGTGTAAAAAACACGTACTTTCTCAGGCTGGCACACAAGCCTTTAGGAGTGCATGTAGAACGTGTGTCCATGCTTAAATAAGCAGAAGGAGATTGTGTTTTATTCGTCAACAATTTTGTGTTTTTAGTTGAAATGCATATGAACGGTCGTCTTTGCTCTTAGAACGCTTCACTAGTAAATTCCCCGGGCGCTTAAAAGGGCAAAACCGACCAACAAACACTAAAGCGGGAGAAAGTTCCTGATAAAGGCATGGCGTAGCGCCAGCGGGAAAAAACAAGGCTGAGGGCTACGATGCTCTAACATACCGTCAAAGAACACAGTTAGGTAGAGTTACCGGAGCCACCACAGATCGCAGCAAAGCAAGGGTACCGTCACAGCAGAGTCAGTCCTCGCAAGCCACAGAAATCCTAACATTACTCTACCGGCCCATGTTTTGACCACACACTAGTCATACACTTTCTTCCCAGATGACATCTGACAACCCCCTAGTTGGCATGGCCCGGGAGCAGATGGAAGTTCTGACCTGTCCTCAACCCACCCCTGTCGCCGTTCGCTTTCCCACAGCCAGAGAAACTGCTATATGCTGTGGCCCTCTGCGCCCCTGATAACAGTTAGGACCTAATTATTTGAGGACAGTGGGCAGCAAGGAGAGTGGGGAGACAGCCGCTGCTTTCTTGTAGAAGCGGCAAATAGTGAAAGAAGTATGCGCAATGGGGGGTTATGTTGCGAGCGTCACGCTTTCTGTACAGTCGACACCCGTGGAGGAGCAACGGCAGTGAACAGGCAAACACTAATCGTTATAGCCGATCAGCACATGGGAGCCGGGAGAAGCAGGCGAGGCTGGGACAGTTATTCTGTGCCCTAGTTAAACAAGGCAAAAAGTGCCTCCCAAAAACCATGTAATTCAGTCCACAATCCATACCTCCTTGGTGCCCCCCTTTTCCACCCTGGGATAGAATTGGCGCCCTACCGGCTCTTCGCCCTACCCTCGACTACCCATTGTCCCGGCTCTTGAAGCATGTCCCGTTTTATCTCTTTAAGCATTAAGTTTTAGGATAGGGAAGGGAGAATGAAGGCGAGGCTTTGGACGACAATCTGGGATCTTGGACATTAAAGAGTTAATGTCTGAGCGAGATCCTAAAGTTGCGGGTGTCATCAGCATACTGGTTGTTTGTAAAGCCAACTGTGGATGTTTATCACTGACTTAACTCAACAGATGTACAAGGGTTCTAATCATTATCATAGGAGAAGTGAGCAGCAGTTGCGTGTCAGGCATTGTGGCGCAGCCCGTAAAGTCGGTAGAGAGGCCGGTAGTCAGCAGGTGCAAGCAGTGCAGTTGGACGGAAAACGAAGCGCCACGATATAGACCACGCCACTTTTGGAGGTCCCAGAAAGTAGTGAGCAGGGGTCTCCACCATGTCAGCGCGGTAACAGTCAGTCCATGGCGTGCTATTGATGGTAAAACCACTACTCGTTTCCGTGTGCCGCAGTTTAATTTGACGAGACACCATTTGAGTGTTCAACAAACTATGATGTAGAATCTGCGTGCAGAAAGTAAAGCCGTTGGACTATACCTAACGTTGCGTGGTGCACCACAGGGCCCCTGCATCCAAGCATCAGCGAGTGCTCACCATACGCGTGACTTTTCAGATTGTTAGAGGTCCATCCTGTTCCCAACAATCTGGATAGCACCCAGTGGCATAGCCTCCCCATTTCAGGCAGTCAAGGCTTCATCACCTCTGCCAAAGACAACTCACCTTGCCCTATACAGCATCCTTCCAAGTTGTGTATTATAAGTGCAGTCCCTCCCTTTTAATGTGTGGTCTAGCTCGCTCCATTTCAACAGGGACAGAGGAAACTAAAAGTCTTCACTTTCCATTTAACAACACGGTAGTGCTCCTCTGGACCACCGGCAAAGGTGCGTGGCCACGCAGGTAGCGGCGTCTAAGTAGAACCCGTTTTCACCAAGCCTGACGCAACAGCAGGATGCGACTTTCTTTCTGCTGCAGGAGTCCTACCTAGTCACTACCCCCTGCACGACTAGCTTGTGGGGGCATCCGAGCAGTGCCCGACTGGTGATACTAGGGCCCCATATTTGAAAGTTGGACTCGAGGGGCCACCGAGTTGAGTTGTTATGGGCCCACTCCGGTGGAATTTATTCTTTAGGGACCCACCTTACAGCTAGTTGTGTAAATGACTGTACAGAAGGCCTCCTTTACTCTGCCTCTTGCTTCTTAATACTGTCTTTCTCTGCGCTTTTTTGCCTCTTCCGAGATGTTTATGCAGTTAAGTACAAACTTTAGGCCACCATTGCTCAGTGCCCACCGGGGGTTTCCCCTATTCTCCCCCTGAGGGCCAGTCCGAGCCATGCAGCCGAGGCGCAAGCGAGTTACCGAATCGAAAGGACGAAACAATCGTAGTCAAAGCTCATGCCTAACAGGACAGGTCAGGTGGGTGGAAATTTCGAGGGCAAGGTCCCAACGGTAGCAGAAAAGGTCGGGTTACACGGCAAACATGCGAACTGGTGAACAGGGGTAATTGATGAACAGAATTAAATAGATAAACAGGGAGGAATTATTTAACAGGGGGAAAGTGATGAACAAGAAAAAATATATTACCTGTGGTAAATTTATTGAACAAGGTGGGAAATTGATGAACAAAGAAATATATACCAGGATGGGAAATATTGATGAAATTGATGACAGGTAACATAGGGAGGAGCCTCCCTTTTTTCCACCGTTAACAGGGAGGCCTCCCCTTTATTCCACCGTAGACAGGAGGTCCTCCCCTTTTTTCCACCGCTAACAGGGGAGGCCTTCTCTTTTCCACCGTTAACAGGGGAGGACCTCCCCATTTTTCATACAAGCCAGTTTTGCAGCTTTTCTTTTTGCTTCTTATTGTTTCTGTCTGCCCATTCTAGATGTGTACTGAATTCAACCACAATGGCACAGAAATGCCTAAAACATTTCCTTAGTATGGTCTCCTTCATTAAAGTTCGCATACGCTGCAATTGAACAAACTGTGTAAATGCGAGAAACTGTATTAAAAAAACCACGTTTAGTACTCTCAGTGAGTGTTTTGATTGTTCCACGCTTGTCCTCCTCAACGGTCTTGTATGCAGGAGCTACCGCCGCTGTCAAAAAAACACCCATGCCACTCTCCACAACAATACTGAAAGAAGCAAGGTGTCTGCCCCACCCTCTTCCTGTTGCCAAGTATCTGCTGACTGTGCTCAAAATTGTTCGTCTCCTGTTTAAGTGGCGCCAAGCCCATACCACAAAGTAGATCTCTGGTGAGGGAAATGGATGGGAGAAATGGCGGGTTGAGGACAGGAGGGCCGCTGACATGCTCCTGGCAATGCCAACTAAGGGTTTGGTCTGACGTTTCCACCGACTCTTGCTGTGTGTCAGATGTCACTTGGAGTAATGTGATGACCTAGTCAACCAATCAGAGACCATTGGTTGCTGAACAACACACGCATACGGACTAGGCCGCTAGGTGACCAGCGGCTGTATCGGTCCTCACCGATTGATCCCTGCTTGCGATCGTCCCCTTGCCTTGCTGTGACCATGTGCCGGCTCCAGGAATGTTTTGTGCACTCGCACTCGCATGGTTTGAAGAGCGCTGCCACCTCTCTTTCTGACATCCTTGTGTTCATAAAATGTACAGACACTGTTTAAATGAAGAGTATCTGCATATGATAAATACATCACCCTGGTATTTGACTCCAAAATGAACCCAGGTAACAAGCTTGGGTAACCCTTTGGTATAAAATAGCGCCTCCACAAAAGGCCGAAAATTTTACTTGTTATTTGCCGTTTAAAAACACCTTTTAGTATTGTACATGAATACAAAAAGCACAAACGCGCTTAATTAACCGTTGAGGATATGAATTATGCTCCAGCCAAAATTTCTTCTTTGGCGTATGAAAAAACAATGTTTCGTTTTAACTGATACAACTGCAGAAAAATGCTTTAGTTAACCCATTGGATGTAAATTGCACAAAAGAAACATGCTGCCAACAATTTACCAGCTTTGTACGTGTTAAAACGCGTGTATTTAACGGAACAACAACAACAGAAAAACACTTGTAATAACCTAACGGATATGAATTGATGCTACAGCCCCAAAATTTCTCTCTTGGGCGGTGAAAAACAAAGTCTTCTTTTAACTGAGTACAACGCAAAGAAAAATACTTAGTTAACCCTTGGATGTAAATTGCGCAAAAGAAATTGTGCTGCCTACAATTACCATCTTTTGAGCGGTTAATACGGCGTTATTTACGGAACACAACAACCGAAATAACTCTGCAGCTTTAACCCTGTCGGATATGAATTATGCTAACAGACAAAATTTTTCTTTGGCGTGAAAAACATCATTTCTTTTTTACTGAAGACAACTCAGAAAAATACTTAACATTGAACCTTTTGGATGTAAAATGCGCAAAAGAAAATGTGCTCGCCAAAAAATTAACTCACTTTGTACGTGTTTAAAACGGCGTGTGAGTTTTACGGAACACAACAACAGAATAACTCAATAATTACAAACTTCGGATATGAAGTTATGCTACACGCCAAGAATTTCTTCTTTGCGGGGAAATCCATCAAAGTTTCTTTACCTGAATACAACTGCAGAAAGAATACTATTAACCCTTGAGATGTCAAATATTGCGCAAAGAAATGTGCTGCCAGTACAAATTACCAGCTTTGTGCTGGTTAAAACACGGCGTATTTTACGGAACACAACCAACAGAAAAAGCGTCGTATTTAACCGTACGAACATGAAATTATGCTACACAGAACAAAATTCTCTCTTTGCGGTGAACATACAACATTTCTTTTTACTGAATACAACTGCACAGAAAATGACTTATAGTTAAACCTCGTAGATCGGAAATATGCGCAAAAGAAATGTGCTGCCAAAAATCTTACCAGCTTTGTAGCGTTAAAAACGGCGTGGATTTTACGTCAACACAACAAGCAGAATTAACTCATAATAAACTTCGATATGGAAATTATGCTGACAGTCCTAAATTTCGTTTCTTTGGCGGTGAGTAAAACTATGTTACTTTTACTGAATACAACTCAAAAAATACTTATTTAACCCCTTGGATGTAAATTGCCAAAGAAATTGTGCTGCTCACCAATTACCCAAGCTTATGTGAGCGTGTTAAAAACGGCGTGTATTTTACGGAAACTACAAACAACAGTAAAAACTCGTAATTAACCTCGGATAGAATTATGCTACCAGGACGAAAATTTCTTAATTGGCGTTGAAAAACAACATTTCTTTTACTGAATACAACTGCAGAGAAAAATACTTATTTACCTTGGATGTAAATTGCGCAGAAAGAAATGGACTGCCAGATAAGTTACCAGCTTTGTAGCGTGTTAAAACGGCGTGTATTTTTACTAACACAACATCAGGGGGAATAACAGCAGAATTAAACTTCGATGGAATTAGGCTACAGCCCAAAATTTCTTCTTTGCGTGAAAAACAATGTGCCTTTATCTGATACAACTGCAGAAAAATTACTTATTAACTCCTTGATGTGAAATTGCGTTCAGAAAGAAATGTGCTGCCAACAATTAACCAGCTTTGTCCGTGTAAAACGGCGTTTATTTTACGGAACACAACAACAGAAAAACTCGTAATTAAACCCTTTGGGATAGGAATTATGCAAAAAGGAAAAATTTTTCTTCTTTGGCGTTGAAAACCCAGTTTCTTTTATTTGCCCCAACAACACAAAAAAACCCGTTTTAAATTAAAAACCCCTGGATGTAAATTCCCGCAAAGGAAATAAGGGGGAACCAAAAAATTTAAAATGGTAATATTGATTGAAAAAAACACTGTTTCTTTAATGAATCAACGGGCAAAAAGGCTTAGATAACCTTGGATTTTAAAATGTCTCAAAAAACTGAGCAGATAGCTTTAAAAAATGTATAGGGCAGCTAAATTTGGGTTTCAAAAACTGGACTGGAAGCGCCCCCATGTTTGGCGGCATGTTTATTCATCACCCCGCTAGTGCGGTCAGGAGAGGAATCTTGCTTGGTTTGGGGAAAGGGAGGTAAGGTGAGTATTAGGAAAGGTTTTTCCCAGGACGGCAAAAATTTTGCGGGACGTTTTTTTCCCCCAAATTTAACGCATGTGTTTTGGACGGGCCCCCTTTGCCCTTTCATTATTCAGGCAAAATATACCCCGGGTGAAAAAATTTGAAAAGTCACTTCTCCCCCGCTCTGCGTTTTGTCCAGCAGGGAAAGGAACTAATCCATATTTCTCTATGAGAACTGGGGTTTAAAACCGGGAAAATGACTGGGACGTATCTCACCCCGAATTTTGCGCAGAAAGGGGCGCAAAAAAAGGGGGTGATTTTACGTCCCAGTTTAACCCGTTTTAAACATAGCCTTAATTTTTTATTCCCTTTTATTGGGGGAAACATATATCTATAAACTGCCTATGGGGACGGACTTAAACAAAATTACTACCTTGGGGCCCTATGTAAAACTGCTTGTAGGGAACTATATCTATATACTGCCTGAGGGGATCTATGTTACCTGCCTGTGGGAAACCCAAATTATCTATATAATCCCCGGGGGAACCTATGTATAACTGTCGGGGGGACCTATATCTAAAATACTCCCTGTGGGGCCCTTTTGTATACTCCCTTTTTGGGGCCCCATATTTTATATTTTCCCTTGTGGGGAGCTATATTTTATATCCCTGTCTGGGGGAACCTAAAATATACCTGTCTGTGGGACCATTTAAAAACTGTTTTGGGGGAACCCCTATTCAAACTGATTTAAAGGGGACCTATAAAATATACTGCCCTCCCTGCTGGGACTTAAAACTTTTAAAACCTTCCTGAGGGGACCTATATGTATATACTGCCTTTCAGGACCTATATCTATATACCTGCTTTCCTGAGGAGATATGTGTGTGTGTATATACACCTGCCTGAAGGGACATAAATCTATATACCTGCCAACTGAGGGAACTTATACACCTCCCTTTGGGGGGATTTTATAAACCTTTTAAGGGAAGAATTTTGGCGGGAAAATGAGGTTTGGTAAGTTTGTTTGGTCCACATTTATAACCCGGGAAGGGGTCGGGGCGCCCTTTCCGCTATTTTTTTCCGGCGGAATCGTCCTGATTTAATGTGGGGGCCCGGGGCCGCTCATACATAAAAATGTAAAGTCCCCGGCCCTCCCCTCCCTTTTTTTTTGGGCGTTTTTGTGGGTCCGAGGCGCATTTGGGGGGCTGCGCCTGGATTCGACCCCCGGAGGTAGTGCACCTTTCCCTGGGGGGGAAAAACCCCCGGGCCAACGCCTCCCATTGTGGTGGGGCACAGTCCCGGGGCCCGGGGCGCAGTGGGGGACTTGGGCCCTGGGGGGCCCGCCCCCGAAAAACTTTTCCGTGCGAGACGGGGCCCCTTGGAGCCGAGAAATCTTTCCAAAAATGTCGGTTGCGGAGTAGGGAATCAAAAATCCCCTTTTAAAAAGGGCCCTTTTAAAACATTCTCAGGAAAAGACCCTAAAACCTAAAAAAAATAAAAATACTAAAACAAAATCATTTTTTCCCCAATATCCTAATTCAAAATTGGGGAATAGGGGAAATTAAAGGGGGAAATACAGCCCATTTCAAAATCAAAAGCTTTTCTGATTGTGGTCAAAACCGGCCAAATCAAATGGAGCGACAGTAAAAACCTTTAAAACCTAGGGGGAAGTTTAACCAATCGGGAATCCCACGGCAGATATTCAAAATACAGAAAAATTGAGAAAAACCCTGTTTTGGTTAAGCTCCCGGGGATTTGGGGCTTGCTCACCCAAATCAGAATAGGGAGGGGACAGAGACCCTTTCCCTAGCCTTTTGGAAAATTTAAATTGACCAATCAAATGGGAAAGCGACAAAGACCCATTCCCCCTATGGAGAAGTTTAGACCAATCAGAAATCCACGTGGGGAAAATTTCAAAATACAGTAAAAAACAAAAAAGATTGATTGGCTGACAAAGGGGGTGCTTGTCTACCCCACCCAATCAGAGCGCAAAGCTATTTTCCCCCCATTATAGTCTATGGAGAGATGGGCGCCTGAAATCTCGGCACTCAGCCCCGTGGGGCATAAATTTATTAATCAAAAAAATTTTTTATTAAATGTAAAAACATTATCAGTTAAAGAGCAAAAACCCTTCATTAAAAATAAAGCATTTAAAAAACCCGAACAACCCCCCTTTTTTCCGCCGAGACCCGGCGCAACTTTGGGGAAGGGGCAATAGAGAAAAATTTTGCCGGGAAATCCAGAAATTCAAATTTTTTTAAGCTTTTTCCTTTGGGTGGGCCCAAACCCAGCCAATCAGAATAGGAGCGACAAAGAAAAAAAAAAAAAAAATAAAAATTTTTTTCCTTTTGGAGAATTTATTGGACCAATAGAAAGGACCCGACAGTGGCCCATTCAACCTATAAAGGGAGTAAACCAAATCAGAATGGGGAGCAAACAAATCCCATTAAATCCTATGGAGAATTTGGACCAATAAAAAATCAAAAGGGGGGAAACTTTCAAAAACATTTAAAAAGCAGAAAAGGGCTATTGGCTAGCTAGCGGGTTTTGTCTATCCCCAATCAGAGCGGGGAGCTACTTTTTCCCAAAGTATAGTCTATGGAGAAGGGGCGTCTAAAAATCTGGGCTCTCAGCCCCGTGGGGGCCAGGGAATTTTAATAAAAAAAAAATTTTTTATTAATTTGTAAAACATTTTTCAATAAAGAGCAAAACCCTTTCCTTTAAAAATTTAAAAAGAAATTTTTAAAAACCCGAACAACGCGATTGTCGCCGGGCCGGCGCTACAAGGGGTTTTCAATAGAAAAGAATCGCCGGGAAAAAACAGTAATTCAAATTGTTTAAAACTATTGTTTATTGGGCGGGGATAAACCAGCCCAAAAAAAATAGGAGCACAATGTCCCCCCTTATAAAACCCATTTGGGGGAAAAATTGGAAACCAAACAGAATAGGGGCACAATGTCCCCCTTTTTAAACCTATGGAGAAAAAAATTTACCAATCATATTCAAAGGGGGGACATTTTAAAAAACAGTAAAAATGCAGAAACAAAACTGATTGGTTGAAGCGGCGGGGGTTTGTCCACTTAGCCAATGAGAGCTCCCCACTTTCTTTCCCCATAGATTTTTATGGGAAAAAAATTCTGAAACGCGCTCCGTGATTGGCAAAATTTAAAAGGGGGCGCCGTTTTTTTGGGCCCAATTTTGGGGGAGCAAGCGACGCTCCTATGGGTTTTTTTTAATGCAATCCCGAAAAAAAAAAACTGTAAAAATTGGGCCCAAATCCAAATTTTTAACACACAAAGTTGTCCCGATGTTGGGATATAAAAAAATAATAATATGGTGGAAGAAAAATAAATATTAAAACAATAAAATCATGTTTATTTTTTTTATTTTTGTTTTCCAAGGAAACAATAGTATGGGGGCAAAAGAAATAAAGAAAAAAAACATGATTTTATAGATTTAAAAATTTTTTTTTTTTCGTTTCCTCCCCTATTATCATTCTTTTTTATCACATCGCAATTTTTCGGATTTTTAACTGCTTTTAATTTTTTAAAGAAGGGTTCCGGGTCTTTTTCTGATAATGTTTTTTTTCACTTAATAAAAATCATTTTTTGAATAATACTTTATTCCGCACGGCCTGAGTTCCGAGATTTCCCGTGCGCCCCTCCCTCCCCTAGACATAATGGGAGAAAATAAACTCGCGCTCTTATTGGGTGGGGTAGACAAGCACCCCTACCCCAGCCAAACACTTTTTTTCTGTCTTTTTACTGTATTTTTAAATTTTCCAGCCATGGATTTTGATTGGTCCCAAACTTCTCCCTAACTAGAAATGGGTCTTTGTCGCTCCTATTCTTTATTGGGCCCAGCTAGCCAAGCCCCCCCAAGCTCAGCCAACACTCTTTTTCCCGTCTTTTACTGTATTTTGAATTTTCCCCCCCGTGGATTCTATTGGTTGTAACTTCTCCAAAGACTAGAATGGGTCTTTGTCGCTCCCATTCTGATTGGGCCCAAAACTAGCCAAGCCCCCGCAAACTCAGCCAATCAGCTCTTTTCCCCGTCTTTTACTGTATTTTTTAATTAAACCCCCGTGGATTCGATTTGGGCAATTCCCCCCCCCCTTTCCCCCTAGGTTTTTAAAAAAGGGGGTTTACTGTCCTCCCCAATTCTGATTGGGTGGTTTAATTTCCCCACCAATGAGAATAGGGTTTTAGAATTTTTAAATTTCTGTATTTTTCCCGGCAATTTCCAATATCATAATTCCCTTTATAAATTTCGCCGTTTCCGAGTTTTGGGAAAATGGTTTTTTTTTTTTTTTATTAAATTTTTTTTTTTACGTTTTACTCTTTTCCTGACACCCCGGGTTTTTCCCCCCCCCATAAAAGGGGATTTTTTTGGAAACATTTCTCCTGCTGCACGGAGCGGGGCGCCACGAAATTTTTGGGCGCGATCTTTGATCCGCTTCCCTCGCATGGGTTTCCATCCTGGGTTCAAATTTGCCTCTGTCGGAGGATTTTGACCCCAAAAAAACCCGGGCTGCCCGTCGGAGCTGGGCCCAAACGCTGTACTGCGCCTCGCTTTGCCGACTCTCCATCGTACAGCCTGGGATTTTTCGAGCGCGCCCGCGTCCCACCCGAACCCTACCCCGCCCCACCCCCGCCCACTGCCCGCCCCTTCATCGGGGCGAACGAAAGTGGCGAACCCTGCCTAACACTGAATCCCTGCGTCCACGGGGGGATTCAGGCCGGGAGGCGCAAAATAACCCCAGAAAACGGCAAAAAACCCCTTTCATACATGTCCCCCTTTGTGCCAAACTGCGGGGCGATTTTGGGCCGGAGAAGCAGCATGGGGTGGGGACCGGGGGGGGAAAGAAAAGGGAACTGAACGACTCATCAAAAGTCCCCTTGAGTCATAAGTCCCTTTAACTGTAATCCTTAATGGGGTGCAAAGTGTAAAGTTTTATTCATAATGATGGGCGGTTTTATTCGTCACTATGTGGGGGTGATATGAGGGTCCACGTTGTGGCTAATACGTGTGGTGATATTATTCGATAAATTTGTGGGGGTGATATGAGTCATGGTTGGCGCATTATTCAGCACTTTGTGGTGGTGAAATTGGGGCGATTATTCAGTCAATATCTGGGCTGATATTGGTTTGGTTTGTATAATATTCAGTCACAATGTGGTGCGAATGAGTTTAGGGTGTGGAGTATTATTTAGTCACTATGGGGGGGGGACATGTTCAGGTGCCATATTTTTTCGTCACTATGGGTGGGAATATGTACCAGATTTACTGTTTTTTGTCTTAATTTTGGGTAAAAAGTGTTGGATTCTGGTTTTACTGTATTAGCGGTGTTTTTTGGTACCGTAAAACCTTTTTTAGGGTTTTATCTCATCTTTGTTTTTATAGCTTTTGTTTTATTTTCTTTTTATATGAAATGCATCATTCGGGGCTGGGGGGGACGTATATCTTTAGATTTTTTATGTTTCATCCACCGGTTTTCCTGCTGCAATTAAGGTAGAGAACTCAAACCCCCACGCTCCATCTTGATTAAAAGTTAGTTTGATATGTCATCACTTTGGGTCTGCTGTAAGGGCATGGTTGGATCCCGGGGCCACCCCCAAGCGTGGTGAAAGCCCACACCGGGGAGCGAGTCTAATTAGAACCCGGGGGGTTTTTACCAAGCCCCCCGCAAAAGCGGGGGAAATGAATTGCTGCGCGGAGAACACCAGGGGGCTTCCCTGGCGGGATTGCTTGCGGGGTACCCAAAGGGGAAGCGTGTTACAGAATCGAAGCTGAGGCGTAGTCGGACGGGCAAGGTCGGGGGCAGGCGGCAGAGGTTCGTGGTCAAAGGGGGGTAACGGACGTCTGGAAAAACGTAAAACAACGTAACAGCGGGGACGCTTTCCAAATAGGCTCGGGGGCACTAAAATCCGGAAGACCCCCCGGAGGAGGACCCAAAAAAGGGTCAGTGGCCCGGCAAACCCCAAAACCCCGGCCCACTGGCCCTTTAAGGCTGAGAAGCCGGCGCGCCCCCGCGCCTAAGGAGCGGGGACGCCGCCCGGGCCTGACAACCCCCCTGGAGCGGGAGGGGGGTCGGGAGATTGAACCCGGGGGAAAGGGCCCCCGACGGCCAGGGACCGCGGGGCTACACCCCCCCGGTACCTGGAAAGGACCGGGGAACGAACTCCCCACACCCGGGGGTGCTTGCGGCGCCATTCGTTAAGTTCCCCCCCTTAGGCCTCCCCCTCATTCCACCCCGGAGAACCTTTTACAAGTTGTCGGTCCAAATGTTTCCTCCGGGCCCCCATGACCTTTCCTCGGCCGAACCCCCTCCATCGATGAGAAAATCCCGTTTCCCCTTGGGACACCTTCATATCCAGGATCTCCTTTACCCGGAAAACATTAGTGGCATCTCCCACCAATGAAGGAGCTGCCCTAGAGAAAAACGGGGGGGGACCAGGTTTTGAGAACGACACCCTAAAAGGGGAGTTGGGGATCCAGAAAGGGGGGAGCCGGAGTTTGTGGGCCCGGGTTTAAAACCTAAGCACCTCGAAGGGCCCCACGTAGGGGGGACCCAATTTATAACTTGGGTTTTTAAGTCTGACGGCTGATAACCATTTTTACCCAAAAAAAAAAACTGGGAGGGCCCCTTTCTCTATCCGCCTGATTTTCATGCATCCAAGCAGGGAGCAATGACGGGCGGGACGGGGCCCAAATACCTTCATTCGCGAGCACTATCTGCTGGGGGACTTCGACTGAAAAACTAGTGGGAGAGGATGGCGGGGTGCAGGCCTTTACACAATATTAAAAAGGAGAGCACCCCTGACTCAGAATCTAGGGAATTATAAAAAAATTCCGCTCACGGGGGGAAAGTCAACCGTTATTCGACGTGCCAGACAAAATGGCGCAAGTGGGTCCCCAGGCCCTGTTGACCCTTTCCATTTGGGGTTTTTGTCGGGGGGTGATGGGCCGAGGAAAAAATTGAGCTCCCCGAAGGGGGAACAAGGTCCACCAAATTTAACAAACGGGACTCCACGGTCCGAGACAATTTGTGGGGGGCACCCCCGTGTAGTGAAAAATGGGGAAGAAAAAAGTTTGGGCCAAGCAGGGGGAGCGGGGGGTAGCCCCGCAGGGGGACAAAATGTGCCATTTTTAAAAAACCGATCGAAACTACCCAATAAACGGTGTTACCCGAGGCGGGGAAGGGTCTTATAAAATCCATCGCCACATGCGACAAAGGACAGTGGGGATGGGCAGGGATGCAGGACCCGACCCGTATGAGGCGTTTTGTTACGGCAAGGTGAAACAGGCCTCACGAATTTTTTAACTCCTTAGCGAGATCCCCCCACCAGTAAAACCGCATATAAGGAGGTGTTTTTAGGGGCACCGGGGTATCGGGCCACCAATGAGCAATGCCCCCATTTCAGACCCTTTCTGGGGATGCGGAGCTCACGTATGTCCCCCCCCCGGGGGACTTCCGGAGGTCAAATGGGGCTGTGGAACAAACGCTCCGGAAGTATTATTGCCCTTTAGGGAAAAGCCCCTTTTTCTCCCACCAAGTCGGGAAGGCGCGTGACAATGCTCCGCCTTCACAATTCTTTTCCGCGGACAATGGGTTTTAATCAAATGGGAAAAAAAAAAAGTGACCACCTAGCCTGAGTAAATCAGAGGGTTCGAGACCTTCCAGTAGAAACGCCTTCCCCCAGGGGGAAGCTTATTGGCCAACAACTCCCCGGGCTCCATCGTATAATTCCTTTTCCCCCGTGAGAAGTTTTGGAAAAGAAACCACAGGGAACCGTTCACCTGTCGGTCCCTTTGCTGGGACCGAACCGAACCCCCCTTTTGGACGAGGCTCTAATTCAAGTCAAAAGGCTTTGCAGGGGCCCCGTGACAGGATAGAAGCAAGGCAAAAGGGGAGTCTTTTAATTTCTGAGTGCCCCTCGGGCCCCCGGATGGCCACTTCGCGGGTTAGCGTTCTTTTTCGGAGGACCACGATGGTGCCCCCCGTGGGAGAATGCGGGGTGAAATGCCGGTAATATAACAGAACCCAGGAAGCTTGATGGGCCCAAGAAAAGGGGGGGGGATTCAAAACAACACTTTGGGGGGGTCCATCTGAACCCCTTGGGTGGAGATAATTTAAAAAATGAAGGCTTGTTTGTTGGAAGATGATTTAATTTTGATATAGGGTTTTGCACGGAGGGTAGAAATGGGGAGTAACAGAGATTTCCCAGGTCGGTAGTATACCCAAGATGTTATCCAGTAACCACACACAAGTATAAGGAGGGCCCTAAGATGTCGTTTACAATTCCTGGAAACGCTGGGCTTACATAGGCCGAAGCATGACCCAAAAAACTGAATTCCCGTCCCCGGTGTTAAAAGCCGTCTTTTCCCCTCATCACCCCCCACGGGTGCGGATGGGTTTGCCCCCCTCAATCCAACTTGGGAAGATCTTCAACCCCGAAAAGGGGACCAAAGAGCTCAGGGGTTAACGGGAAGGATACCGGTTTTTTCACCGTGATCTTTTTAAGTCCCCGATAGTCTATGCAGGGGCGTAAAGGGACGTCCTTTTTTTTCCAAAGAAGAATCCCCCCGCCTGCGGAGAGGAGGGTTTCTGTATTAACCCCTCTGGAATTCCCCGGATTTATTCGCAAGCTTTTGGGCTGGGGAAAGACAAGGGGTAGACCGACCCCGGGGATACTGGACCCCGAAGAAGGGCGATCGGGCAGTCATATGGGCGATGAGGAGGAAGGATCCCGCTTCTTTTTTCGAAAAAAATCGCAAACTCCTGTACTCCCCGCGGGGGAGGCCAGCCAATGGTTCGGGGGGAACGCGTGGGGGGCGGTAAGCACCCGGGGCGAGGTGCCACCAGACAAAGGTCAGGCAGTTGGGGGCCCCCGCAAGTGACTTCACCCGACTTTCCCGTTAGGTAGGAGTTGAGTTTCAGCCACGGAAGACTGAGGAGAAAACCTTAGAAGAGCGTGGTAACACAATAAAAGATTTCTCCTTAGCAGGACTCCCACGTGAAAGAAGAGGCTTGGTGATGAAATTGTATAGTGTGCTTTTGCAGCTCGCAGTCCCCCTTCGGGGGGGGAGAGACCCCGGGGG
>JAODAL010057409.1:0-22695 GCA_025379985.1 Phyllomedusa bahiana
GGGTACAGATTTTCTGGTTATTATTTGTTTGGGTTCTTATATTTCAAGATAAAGCGATTGAAACTTTTACACCCCCCAGGAGATCAAGGAGATCATGCAGCCTGTTGTCTACACCTCCTGGTATCTCTTCTCTCGACTAGCAGGTTCTCTCGGGGCTTTGGATGTCTGTATCCCATAACATGGGAGCTTTACCTCAGCCATATCCTGACACCATGCCCTGGATACTCCCTTGATAACTGTGCGTCAGAGTTGGGGGTGAATTTGTCCTCTATCTATTTCTCTCCCTCGGGCTTTAGGGGACGAGGGCCGTGTGACGATCTCACAGCATTGTATCACCACAGGATTTGTTTTCACTTTTTATCCCAGACCTTACTTGATTACATAGGTGTATGTGATTATGTCTCTTATACATAACTGTGTATGGGTACCACTGTTCTGTGTTGTTTTTTTTTTTTTTTTTGGGGGGAGTTAGGCGGGGGTTACTTTTTTATTATTTTTTGTTGTCTTTCTTTAGTGAAGTTGGAGACTTCTTTTGCTTCATTCTTATTATTATGATGCCAAAGTATGTCATTAGTGCTATTTTGTACTTTCATTGCTTAGTACTTTTCTTATCTGTAGTAATGATGCCTTATATTGTAAAATTTAATAAAAATTATGTTTACAAAAAAAAAGATAAAGCGATTGTATGTATTTTTCTTATTGCTGATTTATATCATGGCTTTGTATCATTCACATTGTATTTCAATTTATTTATTTTCATTTATTGACCATCACTTGTTAACTCTAGAGCGGTCTTGGGTTATTTTTTACAGCCTTTTTTGTCTTTTTTAAAAATTGTTTTGATTTATACTTACTTGACTGAATAAAGTTATTTTGGGTGCTTTGGGATTTTGGTGTGCTCCTTTAATAAATGTATATGTTTTTTTTCTTGTTTCTATTACCTTTTCCCCATTATGTCATAAGGACTTTTATGACGCAGGTCCCCTGCTTGTGACCCTCCTCTATAGTCTAGAATGGAGAGGTGATCTATACTTTTAGTGGCCAGCAAGTAATGTTACATTAGCTAAGCTTCTCCTTGCTATAACTAATTAGTTTAATCAATTTGTTTACAAGATATGTCTCAGGTGATTTGAGTTCAGCTAATATTGTATGCATCCTGATGAAGGGTAGTAGAAAAGATAGTGGCAACTTCATGATTTTTAAAAAGGGAACATATTACCAACATTTTCTTGTTACAAATCAAATTATGATACATATCATGTTCTTCTTATTAGTTGTTTTTATTTTCTGATTGTAGATTTTTTTAATTCTGTTTGCTGTATATGATTGTGGGGGTGCAAACACACAAGAACGAAAAGGAGCACTCTGCAGACACTAAGACACAAGCACTGAACAGATGAATTCTTTTAATGTGCATTTCCGCTATACTGTATGTAATAAACATGAACATCTGAGGCTCTTAGCTCTTAAACTGGGAGACCTATCCGCCAACGGAAAAGTGGCCTTAGTTCTGATGGGGACCCTTAAATCGCACCTCTCATGTGAGGCCGTGATCATTTTCAGGACATGAGGGTCCCAGCTATACTATGTTCTGAGCAAGAATGGATGGGAAGGGTGCAAGACCAAAATAGAGCCTGCCACTCCCCCATGCACACATTCCAAAAAAACACAATACAGTCACCATTCTTTTTATTTTATTATTATTATGGGGCTAGCTACTTTTAACAATATTACAGATATGCTTTAATACAGCTACATGGGACCAGGGCCAGCCCTGGAACAAACCAGCCCCAGCAGCCCACATACAATATCCACCTCCAAACTTTCCATTGGTCTTGCACCTCCACATTTTCTAAAATAAACAACACTATAAACGCAAACAAAAAAATGGTGCAGAGAAACCCCTAATTATAGGGTCAGGGTTGGGTGTGCACTCATTTTTACGATCAGTGACAAGTGTATACGGCCACTATACAAGCGCCAATGTAACCTACAATACCACCACATGGAGACCAAATAGTGTTCACACACTAGTTCAGGTCACCATCACATGACAGTGAATACAGCACTGATCCAACAAAGAAGCAAAGGAACCACTGACATCCAGGGAGACGTTTTCTCACATGGGAGTCGTTCTTTTTGCCTTTTCTTGTCCATCCAACTCAGACCCCCATTACGACTTCTACCAGCCATGACTTGTCCCTGCAGCATATACCATACAAACTTCTTAAACTCCTCACTTTTCCAGCACCTCTTTACCTATTCCCATCTCTATATAAACTCTCCATCCATAGCACCCCATATGGTCATAATGATCTTCTTGTGCTCCTAACAGTAAAAGTTCCCTTAGTCAGCTATGTGGCTCCCATTGATGCATCTAGTTTTAGGTCACACACTAAGTAGAGAGGTATATAGGTACCCCAATAGGTAAGTAGGTATAAAGACCCTCATTAAACAGGAATGTAGTTATATAGGTCCCCAAGGTAGGTATGTAGTCCTCCAGGAGGTATTTAGGTATATAGCCCAACCAGAAGGTAGGTAGTTATTATATATATATATATATATATATATATATATATATATATTATATATTATATATAATATATATATACTCCCAAGTAGGTAGGTAGATATATCCAGTAGATAGGTAGGTATATAGCACCTAGTAGGTAGATAGATAAATAGGCCCCTCATTAAATAGATATTTAAGTATACAGCCCATGTTAGGTACATATATATCCCCCCAGTAGGTAGATATATAGCCACCCAGTAGATAGGTAGGTATATGATCCACTCCAGTAGTTAAGTGGGTATATAGTGCCCCACAGTAGGTAGGTAGTTATATAAGGCCCCAAAGTAGCTAGGTAGGTATACATGTCCCCCCTAGTAGGTAGGTATATAGGGCACCCATAAAACATAAAAAAGTAATACTTACCTCTTCCCATTACCCCGCTGATCAACTGTCCAGCGCATTACATTAATCATGTGGCAGAACTTGAGCTGGCGCATCGGCCCAGAACCTGGGGGCCACCAGGAATATGCCCGGTTAAGCAGATTGCCAGTCCAGGCCTGCATGAAACCAAAGAAACGTGTTTAGAAGACTTACTAATGCTATGGGAGAGTTTTCTAGGCATAATCTGTGACCTGCAAAGGGGAGGGGGGTTTGGGAAAATTTCAGCTTTGGAATTAGCGGCCTTGCTACATATGGGAACACCTTTAACGCTGTGGGGGTGCAACCACTCTAATGGGTCTTAATATAAATATGTTTAAAATGGCTTGAATGTTTTTCATTAAAATTGTATTTTGGGCATATGGGTTTACTATTGGATAGTGGCGCTTAAAGTATAATCTCATGCTGCATAATGAGTTATTAGACTGCAAGCCTTTCTTGTGTGTTAGGATAAGAACCCATAACTGAAGAGCCGCGGATCCCAAGCAGCGCAGGGGACAGGACAAGAAGAAAGCTAAACTTTTTTTCCCACAGCGGGGGCCCACCAACCATGGTTTTATTGCCCGGAATAAATCTTAAAGCGCCAGTATCACATGTTTACATACCCAAATCAGAATACCCCAAAAAGGGGAAATAAATGGGTACAGGAAAGAGCTGCAGTGTTATATAGCCAGCCATTTTAAGTCATGCTAGTTAGTTCTGTGTTGGGGTTTACAGTTTGCATAGTAGTTCCAGCAATTGACATGGGCCCTCTAAGGTCCAGATACAGGCACCCCGGTCACACTGGGCTTTTAAGAACTACATACAGATCTAGTCAGAGAGAGAAGAATAGATAAGAGAAACACCAGTGAGGGTGAAGAAGAGTATAGCAGTAACAATAGCCAGCCACTTGGTGCATGGGGAGAGGGTTACTGAGAGCCCCCACTCAGCCATGACTGGGGGGAGGACTGGAATAAAACAATTAGAGCCTAGGGGATTGCAGAGTGGCATGGAGGCAAGGCAGGTAGCAAGAGGACTAAGTAGTATTAAGAAGTACATGTCATTTTGCATTAGCAAATATGCCATTATTGAACCCTGTCAAGCTGTTGCCACATGGATGCACTACATCTCCCAGCACGCCCCTCCTCCTCCCCGGTAGGTCTCATTTACCACCACCTGGACACCTGCATTTGTGGTGCTCTGCCATTGGCAACTTACAAGTAATCCTGCTTTGATGGTGGTGAGGCTGCTGGGAAGTGATCTTTACAGTACAGGTAGTGTTCACCTATTAGGCTTAGTGCCCAGAGTGAAAGCTGCAGGATTTATTTTTAAATCTAGATAGCGACATGGAAATTTTTTAATAATCACTAAAAAGTCTTTAAAAAATATATAAAACATAAAAAACTAAATTTAAAAAATAGATCATTTTATGATGATACACACTGTTAAACATTCGAAAATTAGGGAGGATCTCCCAAAGAGAACCAAGGCATCATGAAGTTAGCAAGTTAAGATTATGACAAACGAAATCCAATACATTCCCTAGAATTAAACCCCTTGACTATTATTTGAAGTAGATACAATCACAGCAATTAACTTCATTACGGTAATACACACTTGTTAGGGTCATAATTCACTTTCTTATGAGCATAGTTCATCTTTGACATGGAAGGTGAGGGTAGCACGCACTGCTCCTCAGACAGGTAAATCTTTCTGACAGAATTATACACTTCTTATTTATGTCTGAAATTTGCAGTCTCAAAGTTACTGTAAGAAGCCCAGCTGCCTTCATCATTTAAATAAATGGATTGCTGTCTGTGGCAGACTGCCAGTACTAAAACTATCGAGATATATGTCATGTATTTCCCAAAAGTATTAAGAACATGCCGTGCCGCAGCAGCTCCAAACATATCCCACATGTTCTAAGAATTAAGAGCTGAGACATAAGGAATAAAAAAGTCAGTTCTCGTGGGCTTCATTATGTATTACTTAGTCATAATTCTCTATATTTGTCCTCAGTTGGCACACAGACTAAGAGACTTCAGATGGGGCAAGACGCCTTCAAACCAATCTGCGCTACTGACACAATGAATTAACATGGGATTACGACTTGGAATGAAAACTCCCATTTATGAAAATTCTCTACATGTACTTACATGAGATACAAGGCTCTTCTACTCTAATTTGATGACCTCACACTGTGTAGGTTGGGCACATGAGTGATACAAAATGATATAACACTAAGATACAGTACATTAAGCTACATTTCATTATATGGTCTTAATGACATTACCATATTACAGCTCTATACAACCCTTGGAGTTATAGAATATATTATATTACATATATATAATATATATATATTATATTATAGAAGTCTCTTGGACCCCACTTACTATGAGGGTTTTTTTTGCTTGGTATTTTCCCCAAGAAGAATTGCTTCTTGTAAAGAACATCTCTATAATACACCATACAGGGCACCTACCATACCTAGAATGAATGAAATGAGGCTTTGGGATAATCATTCATTCATTCATACAGTAAAAATCTTTTAGAGCTTCACAAGGATCACATTGCGAAATACTCCTAGTTTTATGGCATTTTTACTTGTTACCAGCTGTAATTTACAATTGTCCCTGATCTAGTGGGTAAAGATTAGCTGCTGTGATGTCTCCCACAAACAGGTATTAAACTCAATCATGTCTTTGTGTCTCTTTCCAGTCACACCTGCTTTGTCCTCCTCCCCCTCTCCATAGAAGGGAAGATCTCTCCTTCCTGAGCTACTCGATGCCTCCCACACAGCCAGCCAGTATCTTCTCTGCTCTGCACTGAAGAGGGACAAAAATCCCGAAACAGCATTGTCTGCAGATGAGAGATACTGGCTTGGCTAAAATCCTTTTTGCTTTCTCAAGACTCGGTGGGTCAAAAGCAAATTGAGGATTTGTTACATCCAACAGAGGGCGCTGTGGGCGTCTCAGCCCCTTTCCCATAATGCCTTGTCATAGACTTTATGGGCAGCTGTAACCTGATACTTCAGTAAGGCTATAACGCACTGGGTCAATATATAACATTGTTAGCATAAAAGGAACTGTAGAACAACACAAAATAGAAAAGATCTGCTAACTAATTACAAGACTATATAATTGTACTGAAAATATACAACAATATAATACCAACATAAAAATACATAAATACAAAAACAGTATAAATACCCAGAAGAGACGCTCAAACTAGTAACCCACTGGTAACCCATGATAAATGACACATTGGACGGCATGTATGAATGGGTCTGCAGCAGAGGTCTGGCATCTTTTCAGCCCCAATTGCTACATTTGTAAATGTCCCGCACGCTAATATCAGACGCATTACTGAGCGCCCGCCGCACTTTGTAACGCGCCTGATTTGGGGGGTGTGCAGGAGGCGGGGCGCACTAGATCCGTATGAAGCTATAGATTTAGCTTCACGATGGCATTTCTAGTTGCGTTACTGCTGTTACAGGTATATCACTTTCAAAGTAGTTTACCTGAGCCAGAAATGTCATACTAGCGCTAGAATGCGCCTGATTTATGACCCGCTGTACAGCAGGTTCATTTTATGCTATTATAATGCACATGAAATTTAGCGTTTAAACGGCAAATTTCATACATTTCGCCCATTGTATATATCAGGTATATATCAAATATAAAATAGGGTAACCAACAGAGGCGCAACTTGAAGCTCTTGGGCCCTGATGCAACGAATGAAAGAATGAAATAGGGCCCCCCCCAGTTACTGTGTGTCTTTACAATACTGGTGTCTTTTTATGTGGCAGAAGGGCTTTTGAGCCCCCTTAGGCTGCTGGGCCTTTTAGTGGCTGCTATCTCTGCACCCCCTATAGCTACGCCCCTGGTAACCAAAATATCATTAAAGTAATCAACGTATGACCCAAACAAAAAATACCTAACCTGAATAAATGAATAAGCAATCCAACAGGTCCCTGACACAAAGGTAGGAAGAGCAATTAAATAATAAAGTGTTTTAATTAGTAAGTAATATTAGTAAGTAATATCTTTTTTCTTCTGGTGTTGTTCTAGCTGGAGACAGCTTACTGGAGAAAGAGGCATTTTTTTTGTATTTATAAAATATATTTTAATGGTTCTTGTATTTTCGTGCACTATTAATTTATGCAAAATTTGCTGTACATTTGGTGGTCAATTAAAGGGATTTTACCACAAAGGCATTTAATCTCCTCTTGTCCTTTCTTCAGCTTTCCGTTTCTTCAAAAGGGGTCGTTTATAATTTGAACTGTATGGCATGTGACCCAGCAGACTTGACATCCCCATGTCTTTACCCACAGTATGCTCACTCCTGAGTCAAGTGACCAAAAATACAAGCACTATGAGTAGCTACAATGTAGCTGAGTAGTTAGCAATTCAGTCTTTCAACATAGGGGTTCAAATTCCTGCAGGAACCAAACATGTGGATTTTTTTTTCTTCATGCACATACCAGATTGAGGTTTCTATTTTAGGGAGGTGATGAAAAAAATGCAGACAAAAAAAAACAAGCAGCCTGATGATAACTTATCTGCACCATTTGACTAATTACTAAGGAGGACAGAGAACACGAGTAGAATAAAAGCACCTGGGGTTGAACACTCATTTAGCAGTGAGTGTGTGTGATTACTTGGCAGGGAAGAGACTGACAGTAGCTGCCTGAGAGGAGAGGTGATGTCTGAGCATGTGCGGCCGGGACTGAGGAGTATATTTACTATTTTGCCATAGGTAAACTTAAACTCTATCAGTTCTCTATCTATTAAACACTAAAACGTAACTTTATTATATCTAACTCTTAACCTCTATACACACTATTTAAAAACCTGATCTCTATCCTCATCATTTAACCCTTTTTGCTTCTGAAAGAGGGAATAACTCCCTTTCTATCATCAAGTCTGGTGGAACCCCACCTACTAACAGGGGAGCCTTATATCTATAGCAAAGTACTAGCTTCAGTAAGGGATCCCAAGCCAACTACTTGGGCAGTCGTCCCTAATCTCATAGACACAGAACAAATAAGGCCCCCTTGTGACACCGTCTGCAGCAGGTGACACTTGTAGACAGAGGTGAGAGATCACAATTTAAAACGTCATGCCTGACCTCGCCGACATGTTTCGCCAGCTAACCTGGCTTTATCAAGGCTTAGAGGTCCGATCACATGTGGTCTGAGCTCACTTCCTTTTATATCATGTTAGGTAAACACCCCTATTGTACAGTGGAGTTTATATTCCCAATGAATATGCATATTAGATATTGAAGAGAAGGGGCTTATGGGAATTGACAAAGATGGCAGTGTGCTGTGTAATGTGATACCTAGTCTGCTTAGTTCATTCTAGGTGAGGCACGCAGTTGCAATAATTTTAGAGTAGTGTGATGACGACCATCACAGTCAGGGCTGAGGTGTTTGTTGGTGCAGTGCATTGGCACGGGCAGTACGGTAAGATGGGGCGCAAGCCCGTTATGGAGATGGCGAATTTGACTGAAGGTTGTTGGCTCATGAGAGCATGGTGGCAGCTTTAGCAGGACATGTTATGAGTGTGCACGCGCGGAAGGGGGAGTGGGCTTTATGTGGATTCTCTGATGGCTAATTGGTGAGCACCTGTATGGGGTGTTTACCTAACATGATATAAAAGGAAGTGAGCTCAGACCACATGTGATCGGACCTCTAAGCCTTGATAAAGCCAGCTAACCTGGCGAAACATGTCGGCGAGGTCAGGCATGACGTTTTAAATTGTGATCTCTCACCTCTGTCTACAAGTGTCACCTGCTGCAGACGGTGTCACAAGGGGGCCTTATTTGTTCTGTGTCTATGAGATTAGGGACGACTGCCCAAGTAGTTGGCTTGGGATCCCTTACTGAAGCTAGTACTTTGCTATAGATATAAGGCTCTCCTGTTAATAGGTGGGGTTCCACCAGACTTGATGATAGAAAGGGAGTTATTCCCTCTTTCAGAAGCAAAAAGGGTTAAATGATGAGGATAGAGATCAGGTTTTTAAATAGTGTGTATAGAGGTTAAGAGTTAGATATAATAAAAGTTACGTTTTAGTGTTTAATAGATAGAGAACTGATAGAGTTTATGTTTGCCTATGGCAATATAGTAAATCTAGTGATCATAAGTCACTCTTTGTTCTCTTGCGAGATTCCCAATTTTTTGGAGATTATGTGCCGGGACTGAGGAGCTCTCGTCACTGGTCGTATCCCCTGGGGATGAGCTGAACACTATGGGCGACATGTATGAAAGGGTTTTTCACCTTTTTATGGCGTACAATGCACCTAACTGAACCAGCTACGATGTCTAATGCACCTAATGAATGTGTTAGGCGCATTGTTCGTAAAACTCGACACTTTCGAATGCGCCTTACATGCAGGGGTTTTCTGGGGGCATTCTGGGGGCATTATGGAGGTGTGTCACACCACATTCGTAAGATTAGACACATATATGAATGTGGTTTGGCAAAACTAAGCGCATTACTGCTGGAACAGGCAGACCTATCTCAATGTGGTCTGCCTGAACCTAAGGAGTCGAAGTAAAGGTAGATTTGCTGTAAGGGGCAGAAATGAATGAAATGAGGCTTTGGGATAATCATTCATTCATTAATTCATACATTCATACATACAATAAAATTCTTTTAGAGCTTCATAAGGATCACATTGCAAAATACTCCTAGTTTTATGGCATTTTTACTTGTTACCATCTGTAATTTACAATTGTCCTTGATCTAGTGGGTAAATATTAGCTGCTGCGATAACTCAATCATGTCTTTGCGTCTCTTTCCAGTCACACCTGCTTCATCCTCCTCCCCTCTCCATAGACTTTATGGGCAGCTGTAACCTGATACTTCAGTGATACTGATACTTAATTCTCAACTTACACCCGTGCAATAATAAAAAGTAGTTTATTATAATTATCAAACTGTATAAAATGTAATTATTTAAATTTAATGAAAAATGTGATCATATAAAATTAATATAAAAATATATATCCCCAAAATATAGAAATATCTCCTATAAAATGTATTTAAAATTCATATAATCTTAAACGAATTTTACATTAAATAACCCACTGATGATGTTGTTCAGATTTTTATAATTTACATTTTTACTACATTAAATTTGAAATTCACTTTTGCTGCTCTCACCCTTTATGCTACATACAGCAAGAGCAAGCACAGCACAGGTATTCCTGGGACCTGTGGTCCTCCAAGCAGAATCAGTACCATAGTTATTATTCACTGACATGCTATTCTAATGACTTCTCTTACTTCCAGCCTGTCTATAACCTTAATACATGTTAGCCGCATTACTTATGCTCCTAAGTTCTGTAATGCTCCAAACACACAGGCGAGGTGCGTTGACCTTTACACACCATTTATGAACGCGCAAAAACCACTTTCATACATTCAGGCGCATTATACACTGAAAATGAGACTCGACAATTCACTTCAACGCACCTTCCTTCATACATGTTGTCCTATGGATCACTAAGGGAGCAGCTAAAACAAAAATGGCACAGAATGGTGAAAATGAATATAATTTAATCTGCAAGCTTCATACATCAATTTTACTTGGTGGGAAAACAGCTTTAAAGGGAATGTGTCACCAAAAATGACTTATTGTTTTACTCACATTTTTATGTTCAACACATTTTTGTTTTTTTTTTTTTAATTTTCCATATAAATTTAAATATTTTTTTAATAATTCTTAAGTCCTGCAGCTTTCACTTTGGCCACTAAGCTTAATAAATGTCTGACACTTCCTGTTCTGTAGAGAAAAAATTCTCAGTTGTCTGCTCATTTTCAGCACAAAGAGGGTCAAACTGAAAGGAGACACCAGTGTGAATAGATAACACAGGACCAACCAGTCACAAGAGGAGATAGTAACAGTTCACCCTTTCACCTCCCTGCACAGTGACTTCTTCCCAGGTCACAAAGCATGACTAGAAAACTCTCCTATAGAAGTGAATGGGACTGAGTCAGTCTTAAGTCTCCTATGTGCATGAAGCTACTGTAAAGCATCTCTCTGACTGCTGTTAAAGCCTAGTGGTCAAAGTGAAAACTGCAAGACTTAAGAATTATTAAAAAATATTGAAAGTGATATGAAAAATTAAAAAAAATGTAAACAAAATCCTAAAAAATGGGACTTAAACAATGACTCATATTTTATGACACATTCCCTTTAAGAACTAAGTTCAGCAACACTGCAGTCTTACTTTTTCAAGCAACAAAACATATGATTGTATAACTGCATTAGAAAAAATACATTTTGGATAAAGAAATCTGCCTGAAAAAGTGACATTGTTGCCGGTAACAATCAAGTCCAGCTTTTTACTTCCCAAAACTTATTGAAAAAGTAATGCTCTGATTGATTGCTATGGACAACATAGAATTTCACTTTATTTCAGAAATGTTTTTAAACATGAGGCCCATTGTACTCGAGGTAACACATTCCTGATTGGCTTTAGTTTGATATCTCTAGATTTACACACGTCGGTATCTTTGATCCTCATAGATTTGTCTGGTTATCTACTATTTGTGATATTAATAATCTTTTGATCTCTCCATGTTCTTATATTGCACCTTTAGCTATTTTTAGTGCTATAAAACATGTTAGGCATGCAGACATAATTTTTGCACAGTATACATCCCAAGTACACAAGTTCTCAGGCAATTGCCCGTGTTTTAATCCTTTAGATGTGGCGTATGAGGATTATCTGTTTCACTAATATCATCATAGCAAGCATGTTGCTAAATGTTTTTCTTATGTTTGTCTAGAGTGTGTTGTTAAGATGTTATCGGTAAGGCTTAATACATCTGCAAGTCACGGTTGCTCAATTTTCTGTTGTAGTTTCAGGCAATGTAACAGAGCTGCATCTTGGAGACAAATGTAAATACATTCCAGGGAGTGCGAATTCTTCTGCGTAACACTTTCTAAAACTTCCTTGCCGGTAGCGGAAATTCCATATATGTCTGTGTCTGGACATTTCTTTTTAAAAATAAGCTGCTCTGTAACTCCTTATCACTTGGCAAGAAATCCCGGTGCTCTTCAAAGTAAGAATTTAGATGTTTTTTTTCCACACAGGGCCTTCATTCATTTCACACATGTTCAAGATGTGACTAAATCACTAGTTCAAACTACACACATCTCGTACATTCACTTACAGCCACGTGAAAAACTTTAGTTCAGTAAAAGGCCCAAAATCATCAACAGTGACTTTCCTTAAAGGGGTATTCTCATCACATTGATTAGCTTTAAACATGTAGGCAAAGGTAATTAAAGACTATTACCAAATACATTGCTGTTCTGATTTTGCTTCCCTTCAGAATTAGTCAATGAAAAAGAAAAAACCCAAATATAAAATATCACGATCTTTATTTAAACCATTTCAAAATTATTACACCCTTTTTTGATAATCACACAATAATCACACAATAAAGAAACAACAATATCAGACAAGCACAAGATCTGGGGAGCAGCACATACAGAAAAGAAGACAAATATATATATTATATATATATATTATATATATATATATATATATTATATATATATATATAATATATATATATATATATATATTATAAGTCCCTATCCCGGGCTACAACGGGATAGGGACTGTAGTTTTGTTCTTAAGTTGAATTTGTATGTAAGTTGAAACATGTGTATTTATTAAAAGTAACTCCAGCACAAAAGTTTTTCTTTTTACTTGTGAATAGTGCAGGGAAGGGGTCTTACATTTGTTTTGTTGTCTGTGCCCTTGTTTAGAAGATTTCACCTTATTTTCACCTCATGTGCTGCTGTGGCATGCTGCCACTTGTCGTTCCACAGCTACTATCTGTTGTGCAACATGGAACTACAAGTGCCAGCATGCCCCATAAGTCTCTTTGTAACTAGGGGACAGATGTAAGTCGAAACGGTATAAGTTAGGGACTGCCTGTTTACAATATAATCAAGGATGTATTCCAGCAATAATAAATATATTATTACCCATGATACTGTTGTCATTAGTATGGATAAATCCCATGTATAGGGGTCCATCCACACGGCACTGGTTTTCAGTCGGATTTTCAGATGGTTTTTGAATTTGAAAACTGTCTGTAAACCGACTGTCAACTATTAGTGTTTTAGCGATGCTTGGCTTTGGCTATCAGATCGATTCGATAGTCGATAGTCGGCCGCTATTTGATAAGGTTTTTTCGATAGGTGAGCATCGATTATGCCGCGATGACCATTTAAAGTCTATGGGAGAGGAACACACACGTTATTATTACACCCAAACAAGGCTGGAGAAGCTGAAATTAACATCCACAACAGTCAAATGGATACGTGCTACAAACTTAGGCAACACACTTAGGTTATAAAAAATCACAGAAAAAAAGTCACAGGGCCATTTACATCCCTCTCTTGTACCACAGCCTGACCCTTAACCTGCATCACCCACAAATTAAAAAGTGACAGAAGGCAGTATGATTTGAACCATCATGTTACTTGAACTGGACATATGACTATACCTGTCCTGGGCCACAGCATGAGCCCCAAACCTGCATGACCCCCACATTTAAAAAGTGCCGCAAAAAGGAGTCTTTCACCACCATTTTAAGGTTGAACTCGGACATTGAACTATACCAGTCCTGGGCCATCAGCATGAGCCCCCAAACCTGCATGACCCCCACATTTAAAAAAGTGCCGCAAAAAGGAGTCTTTCAACCACCATTTTTAGTTGAACTGGGACATTGACTATAACCTTCCTGGGCAACAGCATGAGCCCCAAAACCTGCATGACCCCCACAATTAAAAAGTTGCCGGAAAAAGGAGTCTTCAACCACCATTTAGTGAACTGGACACTGACTATACCTGTCCTGGCCACAGCATGACCCAGCCGGAGTTAACATTGGGGTGCGGTGAAAGCCCAGGCTGGCGTCCGTCATCTATTAACACGCAGTTAAAATCCCTGATGGACGCAGCAACGGAAAACTGTCCGTGGCTGAAGCAGAGTGCGAAGCAAGTGAAGAACCTCCACCTTCCTCTGTACACAGTCAATACCTGGGTAGCGCTTGCCCCTCCGTATGAGTGTGGAACTATTGAGCTTCACTTGGAAAATACTGTTGGGTTAATGCTCGCTGTTTACACCCAGTTCCGCTTTATCTTCATGCTTTTTCTCATTTTACTCACTTGCTGAGGAAATGGTCCCACCTCTGTACTTTGTTCTCTGTCCGGTGGGTCCATACTCCATGTCCTCTGAATAACCACATCTGTCAAGTTTGTCCTGTACCATCCCCTTGTAACAATTCAGAGAATTTTTTAAACAGCTATTTTGTAACATGCAATTTTTATTTGTACTTTAATTCTAGAAACCCACACATTTTTAAAAATAGATGGAATCCCACCATGTCATTGGTTTTCTCTTTTTTTCATTGTATTTTAAATGGTTGTCTCAAGTACAGGGATTGATAGCTATGTTTAAAGATCTTGCAAAAACAAGTCATTTTGCAATATGAGTCCATTAACAGTGTCCTACCTTATTCCCGTTTCTGACAGCAACCATCACCCTGAGCCACTATTGACAATTGTGAAGAACAAAGTCTGTTAGAAAACAAACATTTTTTAGAATAGGACCTGTAGTATAGCTGTCATGTCACAGCAAAATGCCCCACTCGCAAAAATTCAAAGCATGACCCTTGAGCCACTTTGGTTTAATGGTGAAGAACATAATGACCTGTTAGAAACAACATTTTTTAGAAATAGGACCTGTAGTATAGCTGCATGTCAACAGCAAAATGCCCCCAAAAAATTCTAAGCATGACCCTTGAGCACTTTGGTCAATGTGAAGAACAAATGTCTGTTAGAAACAAAAAAATTTATAATAGGACCTGTAAGTATTTGCTGCCATTTCAAAGCAGCATGACCCAAAAAATATAAAAATGACTTTCTTCAAGCCACTGTTAAAATTGTGAGGGAGAAATTCCACTTAGGAAGCAACATTTCTGTTACAAAGGAACCATGATTATTTGCTGTATCTCACACTACATGACGCGCCCAAAAAATTATAAAAATGACTTCATCAGCCACTATTAAAAATTGATGAGGGAGAGAAAGCCACTTAGAAGCCACATTTCTGTTACAAAGCGAACCATAATATAGCTTATCGTCACAGCAACATGACCCCAAAAAAATTATAAATATGACTTCTCAGTCCACTATTAAAAATTTGAGTGAAGAAATGCCACTTAGAAGTCACATTTCTCTGTCCAAAGGAACATGAATTATTGCTGTACTCTCACAGCAACCCATGACCTCAAAAACCATTGACGAATGTGAAAACTTCTTAAGATAAAGTGAGTAAATGGAATCCGGTTTTGTCATGCAACCTTTGCTGTCTATTTACAGTCTTCCACACAGCAAAACCAAGCAAAATGAACATGTTGGGAAAAGAGAATAACAAAGTGCAGTAAGAAATGCTCATTTAAAAAAAAAAGTTTTCCAAGAGGACCCATTTGTTGAAAAGGACAGTGAAAGTAGACGGCAAACTAATCGTGACCTCGGAATTGGGGCCACAAACATCAACAGAGATCCATGCCTGATCAACTTGATGAAATGTCAAACTATCCACACTTATCTGTGGAAAGCCGGATGCTTTTTGTCAGTAATGCTCCTCCAGCTGTGCTGAAGGTCCGCTCAGGATTATGAACGCTGGCTGCTGGGCAGGACAACACCCTATGGCTTGGACGAGCCAGCTTCGGGCCCATTCGTCCATTTTGGATACCCAGAATTCTATTTGGTCCGGAACTCATGCAAAAACATCGGAGTGAGACCAGATAGTCCCCGTGCACCATGATCTTAAGCTGATCTCTGTGGTGGTTGGATGGTGCCCTGCATTGCATGCGTTGGTGAGGTGGTAAACAAAGATTGCCAAGGGCCACCCATTAGGCTTCTGCCACCTTGCCTGCTGGCTTCCTGCGTACGCCTACTTGGCACTCTACTGCTTGTCACGTCCGCGATGTTTTTTCCACCGTGACCATTTGGGGGAACGTGAAGCTACTCTACAGATGTCTCCAGTTGATTCTATCAGCAAGGTTCTCCATTTTCCTGCATTTTACTCTCTATTTGGGTGGGTGGAAGGAAAGTGGCTGATTTTGGTTTTGTACCCGGGGATCCAGGAGGGTGGCCACCAGTAACTGTTGTTCATTTTGATGGCCTTAATGCGAGGATCATGTTGGAGGAAATGAGCATCCAAGCACTCATGTGAGAGATGGTGCCTATTTCCAAGCCTCTGGTCAAGGGGCACTAGCAAACTGAACCTTCCTCATCTTCCTCCTCAGCCTCAATTCCGCGCCAACCCTCTTCCAAGGCAGGGACGTCGTACATCGGTGTCTAGGAATACCTCCCCCCCCCTCCTCTCTCCTCTGCTGCCTCTCCGGCACAGCTTCACACACAGCCCTGACGTTGCCAGAGATGATGCACCCTGAGAGCTGATGCGCCACCCTTTGCACTACTCTCGGACCCCGAACCACTGCCTAATGAAACCCGATGAAATTGTGAAACTGTCGGGCCTTTGTGGGATGTGACGGAGAGGAAAGGCTCCGTTCCGCATCTTCTTTGTCCGTCTCCTCCTCCTTCGCTGGCGGGACCGTTGTTTCAGAGTGTCTCACCGATCCGTTCCAGAACTAAGATCACCACATTGCTCATGCTGGACAAGGCATTGTCCCGCACTGACCTTTTTGGTGGCTTCTTCAAAACTGGCAAGATGGTGACAGAGCTCTTTCAACCTGCCTCCACTCTCGGTGGTTCAACACCCCGAGGTCCGTACCGCTGCTTGTCCAGCCCATGTGTCCTTCGTACTGCGTTAATGGCATTTGCGCTGCTGCCGAGACATCGCTGGAGCATGTGGAGGGTGGAATTCCAGCGTGTTGCCGACGTCAACAATGGAGACGATGACGGGGAGGCCGTCTGACGCTGCAAAACGCAGCCAGGTCGGGATGAAGCATGGTGCGAACCGGCTGAAGTGCGAACTCAGACCTCAGACCTTCTTCCAGCAGGCAGTCCGACCCGGGTAGCTCTATTAGAAATTCTGGACGACAAGGTCATGACAGTGTGCCAGCAAGGGATGTGCTCCAGCTACCGATCTTAAGGCGGCCAGCAGATTTCGCACCGTTCTCGCATCACCACCGCTGCCTGGCACAAGGTCTTGTCACCCACCAGCGCTCGTTCCTCTCGTTGCTTAGAGCCGTCCACAGCTCCTTGACCTTGTGTGTGGACGGTCTCCAAGCAGATTAATTTCAACAGTCACGCCTGGTGTCTCTGGGCAACGTGAATGCCACCAGAGGACCTGGGGGGAAAGAGCCCTGCACCATTCCTGCGTTTTGAAAGAGCGTGGCCCCGAGCCTGAGAGCCACCGGTCACCCCGAGAGACATCCACCCAGCTCACCCAGTGAGCTGGTCACAAATATAGCGGCCTTGGCCGGGCTTAATAGTCCCTGGTTGTGACGTGGTGAAAGATGGACTTTTCCGGACACAGTATGCAGACAACGCGCTTGAAAATTGTTAGATGACACGTTGATGGCCAGGGCAGGGACGTCTTTTCTGGCAAAAGAGAAAGCTGCTCGGCAATCTGGTATTGGGGCAAGCGAGGGCCATGACGTGGGCGGAACCAAGCTGTGTCCACTAGACGGAAAGGCAACATTTTCCAAGGCCAAAAGCCTGGCAATGCCGACATTCATGCTTTTGGCTTTTGGATGGTTTGGGTTTAAAGTGTTTTCTTCTGCTCCCAAACCTGGAAGACAGAAGGCTTGGCTCTATGAACGGGCCGCTGTAACGGGCATGCGGTCGTCAAACTGGCGGAAGGAGAAGGGGTAGGATGGGTTCACTGGTGGTGCTGGTGGTACTCCCGGGCAAACGTGGAGGCTGAAGCGGAGGCTGATCCCTGAACCATGACTCCTGAGAGACATGGGCAGCTGAGGAACGCTTGTGGTGGTGGCGCGAGGAGGAGGAGGCTGAGACAGAGTGTGACAGTGGTTGGAGCCACGGCGTCGGTCTGGCTCTTTTTTGGCCAAGTGTTCCCTCCATTTCAACACAATGCATTCGCTGCATGTGACTAGACATGTTGGTTGTGGTTAACCACTTAACGGTTCTTCCCTCTACTTATGCGTTTATGGCAAGCTGCATATGACATTCGCTGGGTGAATCAGAGGCGCTCAAAGAAGCCCAGGCTTTGAGGAGGTCCTGACCTTTTTGACAGCGAAAGCGAGGAGTGGGGTTGCGCTGACCGTAGGCTGGAGGCTGCGGAATCATTATTCATCGGACATCTGCCGAGCGACCCCGCCCTCTCCCTTTTTGGTGCGGTACCCGTATTGACACTACCCCATTCGGTCTTACCCTCCTCTCCACTGATGAAAGCGCTTCGTCAAGTAAAATTCTGCGAAAAAGACCAGGATGATCCGCAATGTCGTCATCATCATCATCATCAACACAGGTGACTATGGTCGTCCTGACTTTCTGCATCCAGAAGGCCTGCGGGCTACAACAAGGCACTGCAGTCATTGCCGAACCGCTCCGGGATTTTGTGCCGATTGACCCGGCTTCCTCTTCACCTCCTCTGATTGCATCGAGTAACTGGGCGTCATAGCAGAAAAATCATCCTTTTTGGCCTCTTGATCTTTTAACATGCCTTCTGACCCCAACCGCATTTTGGCTTCAAAGAGGTTCTTCAAAAATGGATATCCACAGTGTTGGGTACACAAGTTTGACATTGGGCTGCTTCATGTTGACAGGATGCTGATGATGCTGATGACGACATTTGTGGCCGTGACTGCAAGGACCGTAGGGAGGTAATACTGCTAATGGCAGGTTGCCTTAACCACTGAAGGACAGATTGGCGACGATGTTCGTTACTTAGATTCTCAGGGCCATGACCCACGATGACAGGCCGACGTCCTGCAACTGATGATCCGCTGCATGCGTGGTTGTCGCCAGTACTGGGAAGGAGCACCTTTTCTCGACCTCTACCTCCATGGCTACCCCCCCCAGGTCTTTTGGCTTCGCTTACCACCTGCATTCGCTCGCATGTACAGAAATATATAAAAAAATGATAAGGGAATGGAATAGTTTGGAGGAAAGTCTCTTATTAAAAGACGGCAAGATCACAGCTATTCTCAAATCCCTCTAATCAAAACAAAAATGGTGATTCAAATTAACCGCAAGGAGATCTATCAACAAATCTGGACGGCAATAAAGTCCAAAAAAACACGTATCTGTTATGTTTTGTGTATACATAATCGTATTTTTTTGCACCTTTCAATGTCACCTGTGGTGAATAAGAATTGCTGTATTAAGATTTACGTAGATGTGCGTCAATGAAACAGTGGCGGGTGCGCAAAAGTCCAAAAACACGTAACTGTTATGTTTTGATATAATAAAAGATAATTTTTAGCACCTTTCAATTCACCTGTGGTGAATATAGAATTGCTGTTTTAAGATTTACGTAGATGCTGCTGCGTCAATGATCAGATGCTGGGTGCGCAAAAGTCAAAAAACACGTAACTGTTATGTTTTTGATATAATAAAACTGTATTTTTGCACCTTTCAATTCACCCTGTGTGAATAAAATTTTAAAATAATAGAATTGCGCTGTTTTAAGATTTACGTAGATGCTGCGTCACTGAACAGTGCTGGGTGCGCAAAAAGTAAAAAAACACGTAACTGTTAAGTTTTGATTATAAAACGGTATTTTTTGCACCTTTTTCAATTCACATCAGTGGTGAATATAGAATTGCTGTTTTAAGATTACGTAGATGCTGTCGTCAATGAACAAGTGCTTGTGCACAAAGTAAAAACCCACGTAACCTGTTATGTTTTGATATATAAACGGTATTCTTTTGCACCTTTCAATTCACCTGTGGTGAATAATAGAATTGCTGTTTTTAAGATTTACGTAGATGCTCGCAGTCAATGAACAGTGCTGGGTTGCGCAAAAGTCAAAAAACACGTAACTGTATATGTTGGATATAATAAACGGTATTTTTTGCACCTTCAATTCACTCTGTGTGATTAGAATTGCTGTTTTAAGATTTACGTAGATGCCAGCGTCATGAACCATTGCTGGTGCGCAAAAGTCAAAAACAACGAACTGTTATTGTTTTGAATAAAATAACTGTATTTTTTGCACCTTTCAATTGACCTGTGGTTAATATAGAATTGCTGTTTTAAGATTAACGTAGATGCTGCGTCAATTAACAGTGCTGGTGCGCAAAAGTCAAAAACACGTAACTGTTAAAGTTTTTGATATAATAAACGTTATTTTTTGCACCTTTCAATTCACGCTTGGTGAATATACGAATTGCTGTTATAAGAATTTACTAGATGCTTGCGTCAATGAACAGTGCAGGGTGCGCAAAAGTCAAAAAACACGTAACGTTATATTTGATATAATAAACGGTAATATGTTGCAACCTTTCGAATTCACCTGTGTGAATATTAGAATTGCTGTTTAAGATTTTACGTAGATGCTTGCGCGACCAATGAACATGTGCTGGGCTGCTGCAAAGTCCAAAAAACCACGTTAACTGTTATGTTTTTGAATATAATAGAACGTATTTTGTTGCACCTTTCAATTCAACTGTGGTGAATAAGAATTGCTGTTTTAAGATTTACGGTAGATGCTGCCTCAATGAACTGTGGCTGGGTGCGCAAAGTCAAAAACACCGTAACTGTTATGTTTTGATATAATATACGTATTTTTTGCACCCTTTCAATTGACCAGTGGTGAAATATAGAATTGGCTGGTATTAATATTTACGTAGATGCTGCGTCAATGAACAGTGCGGGGTGCGCAAAAGTCAAAAAACACTCACTGTGATGTTTTCGTACGATATCACGATATTTTTGGCAACAACTGGTTCTGACTACAAGATTGCTGTTTGTAAGTTTTAAGTGCATGGTGGATAATCAACATCACAGGTGTAATGGTAAAATTAGAACACCTATTCTGAAATGATACGATAATAAAATGGGAGTTTTGCATCTAACAAAAAGACCCTGCATGTTACGTAGAGAATGAATGTGTATCCAATTAATAATTCAGGCTACTGCCCAATTATGCCATGGAAATATTCAATAGCAAACTGTTTAATAATAAAGATATTCACTACAATGTCTACACTAAGTCTAGGTGACATTATCCAGTGTTCTTTATAGATAGAGCTTGACTGTGTTCGCTCCGCGGGGACCACCCCCCCCCCCCGTCTCCCCGCTCCTCCCGCCGTGAATTACAGCGGCAGATGCTGCTTTAAAATACTCTAGCTGAACTACATAAAATGTATCAAATCCCTAATCTAACTAAATTGGAAGGATACAGCTAATAGTAAGGTTTCTTCTCTGTGGCAGAAATAGACAATTTCCGCTGAGCTGTTTGGCCCCAGGCAGAACGCAGGTCCTATCCCTATGAGACGCTGGAGAGACACTGAGCGGAAACAGGAAAACGCTCGCCTGTTCCTATGTAATACGAGGTCATTGAAATTTTTTCCAGCCAATAATCGTCAACCAAACACATCCCATCATGACGTCGACACACACTCTACCCCTGCTCTAATCTGTAATCTGATTTGCAGCCTGCCAATATTAATTAACAGGACGCGCCGAAAAAGGCGCGATCTTAATAATATGCGATGCACAGATTTTAACCTTAATTTATCGCAATGATCTGAAATTTCGATTCTACCATAAAAACCTTTGCCGATTTCAACTTTGTCGATAAAAATCGCTCAACACTATCAACTATCCTCATAGATTTTATTAGAAAATCTGAGCTGTAGGCTACACAGCTTGGATTTTCTGACGGCAAATCCAACTGTCTAAAACAGTGTTTCTCAACTCCAGTCCTCAGGACCCACAACAGTCCAGGTTTTTCAGGAACTCCCTCCACAGATTGGCACTGACAATAATTAAAATCACCTTGTGCAATACTGAGGAGATCCCTGAAAACTAGACCTGTTGGTGGGTCTTGAGGACTGGAGTTGAGAAACACTGGTCTAAAAGACTTTGAATATGATCATTCTTCCGCCCCTTTTTCGGGCAGGACATGAACTGTTCAATGCAAAGGGGGACGGTTGAAACAAACCACGACCAGAAACCGCCCCCTTTACGTTAAAAAAGACAAAATACCAGTCTGAATACCAACCTGTATTTTGTCAGTGCCGTGTGGCCGTACCCTAATAATCCAGACATGGGAGAGAGAACCTTATTGAATAGATGAAAGAAGGTATGTGGTCTCACCCTACACCATCTCTTTTTTCAAAGCCTTTAAAAAGTGGGGTCATCACCCGACAAGGGCGGCCCCACCTCCAATGGCTGTCCCTTATAACCCATAGTATGGTCTTACAAGAACAGATACATAACAGGTCACCAGGGTCCTAACTAGGCAAGAAGAATATAGAACACCAGATTTTAAATGATCAAAAAAGGGTATAAAATTTGTAAATGGTTTAAATAAAGATTGCAGTGTTTTATATTAGGGGTTTTTCTTTTTCAGTGACTAATCCGTAAAACCCTGATTCATATAATTTTTTGTCAGTGAACTATTCCATTCAGAGTTAGCAGCAAATCCTATCTCCTTTTGCAGACAAGTCACCTCGTTCTGCTCTTACCGGCTCTAGCAGTCTTGGGTTGATGACTCACTCTCTACTGTGTTTGTTATCTGAAAGACCGAGCTTGCTTATATTACTTACTGACAAGCTTTAACCCCT
>JAODAL010057410.1:0-22694 GCA_025379985.1 Phyllomedusa bahiana
ACCCCCAAAAAGGCTTTTTGATTCATTTAATCCGTGTGGTCTTAATGTATTTAACTTGTACATCCAGTAAATTTCCCGAAGGCTCAACTGTTTCGCTCTATCTGCCATATCGGGATGAATGTATTCAATAGGTTGAATTTTGAAATTTGGTTCCCGCATGTTATGTGTCTCAATTACATGTCTCGGGAGGCTATAGATTAGTCTCCCATGTCGGATATCATATCTGTGATTCACTAAACGACGTGATAACTTGGTGGAGGTTTTGCCGACGTACTGTATCCCACAATGACAGGTAATGAGATACACTACGTAGGAGCTCCCACATGTGAGATTTCCCTTAATTTTAAAGGTTTCTCCCGTGGAGGATGATTTAAAAGTCTCTCCATTGATCATTATATCACAACATTTGCATATAGATCTACCACATGCGTAAGATCCCATTTTTTGGTCGACCATGCTCCCCGGGTTTTCCTTTTCTTTCTCTTGTTCTGTTTTTTTGTGTTGTTTTAGTTTTGATGGAGCTAATACATTTTTTAATGTTTTTGCTTTTCTATAGATATATTTTGGGACTTCTGGAATTAAATTTTTCAAGATGGGATCCCGCTGCAAAATATTCCAGTGCTTTTCAATTATCGATTGTACCTCTCTAAATTGGGAATTATGAGTGGTAATGAAGCTCATATTATAGTCCTTTACTGCTCCTTTCTCATTTCTTATTTTCTTTTTTTCCAAATACTCCTTCTGTGTGCAAAGCTGCTCTCTCTTTTGCTCCCTTCAATAGGTTCGGAGGATAGCCTTTTTGGGCAAATTTTTCCATCAAAACACCTGCCTGTTCCTCAAACACTTTCTCATCGGTACAATTTTTCTTTACTCTCCGGAACTGCCCGTATGGGATGTTTCTTATCCACTTTTTCTGATGATTGGACCCAAAAGCTAAATAGTTGTTTGAGTCGGTCTGTTTGAAATAAGTTTTTGACGCAACTTTTTCATTATCTATATACAGATGTAAATCTAGAAAATCTATTTCTTGTGGGTGGCTATGAGCAGTGAATTTGATGTTCCAATTATTCCCATTTAAATATGTTACAAAATCTTGAAATGCATTTTGCAGACCTTTCCAGATTATTAAAAGATCATCGATGAATCTTTTGTAGTATACTATATGATCGTGGAAGGGGTTTGTTGGTCCTTCGATATAATGTTCTTCAAAGGCTCCCATAAACAGGTTGGCCAGCGATGGGGCAACTCTCGTCCCCATCGCCGTGCCAACCTGCTGATGGTAATGGGTGCCGTTGTATTAAACACAATTGTTACTCAAAATCATATCAAGACCTTCCAACAGGAATGTCTTAAATGCAGAGGAAAAAAACAGGTTCTCTGTCCAAAAATTCTTTAATTTTGCTCAAACCTAATTTATGCTGGATGTTGGAGTATAGAGCACTCACGTCTAAGGCGACAAACAAATGGATGAACTCAGCAGTGACTTCACAATGATGCATCTTGTGACATCACAATCGATGACCTCAGCGGTGAGCTCACAATATAGCCTCTTGTGATGTCACAATAGATGACCTCAGCGGTGACGTCATGATGAAACCTCTTGTGACTTCACAATTGATGACCTCAGCGGTGACTTCACATTGAAGCCTCTTGTGCCATCACAATGGATGACCTCAGCGGTGACCTCACAATGAAGCCTCTTGTAACATTACAATGGATGACCTCAGCGGTGACCTCACAATGAAGCCTTTTGTGACATCACAATGGATGACCTCAGCGTTGACCTCACAATGAAGCCTCTCGAGAAATCACAATGGACGATTTCATTGGTAACCTCATAGTGAAGCCTAGTGTGACATCACAATGCATGACCTAATTGGTGACCTCATAGGGAAGCCACCTGTGACATCACAATGGATGACCTCAGCGGTGACCTCACAATGAAGCCTCTTGAGACATCACAATGGATGACCTCAGCGGTGACCTCACAATGAAGCCTCTTGTGACATCACAATGGATGACCTCAGCGGTGACCTCACAATGAAGACTCTTGTGACATCACAATGGATGACCTCAGCGGTGACCTCACAATGAAGCCTCTTGTGACATCACAATGGATGACCTCAGCGGTGACCTCACAATGAAGCCTCTTGAGACATCACAATGGATGACCTCAGCGGTGACCTCACAATTCAGCCTCTTGTGACATCACAATGGATGACCTCAGCGGTGACCTCACAATGAAGCCTCTCGTGAAATCACAATGGACGATTTCATTGGTAACCTCATAGTGAAGCCTCTTGTGACATCACAATGCATGACCTAATTGGTGACCTCATAGTGAAGCCTTCTGTGACATCACAATGGATTTCCTCAGCAGTGACCTCACACTGAAGCCTTTTGTGACATCACAATGGATGACCTCAGCGGTGACCTCACGATGAAGCCTCTTGTGACATCACATTGGATGAATTTTTAGATACAGAGCCTATTTTTTCTTCCGATTTTAAAGAGTTTTTAATCGAAGGACTGGAACTTATTTTAAAAAATAATTATTTTAAGTATGAAAATACACATTATCACCAGCAATTAGGCACTGCCATGGGGACCAGGGTCGCACCCTCTTTCGCTAACCTCTTTATGGGGTCCTTTGAAGCCAAATTCATCAATAATAGTCCATACGTTAAACATATTAGGTACTACAAAAAATATATTGATGACTTATTGTTTATTTTGGAGGGATCCACAGATTCCTTTGACAATTTTGTTGATCTTCTCAATAGAAATCACTGGGGTATACAATTCACAGCTACCTCAAGCCACAGTGAATTAACTTTTCTCGACTTACATTTGTATATAGAGAACAATCAAATAATGTCTAAAACCTTCTTCAAAGCCACAGACTCGAATAGTTATTTGGCGTTTAAATCAAACCATCAACGTAAGTGGATAAGGAATATCCCTTATGGACAATACCGCCACATTCGAAAAAACTGTACTGATACCAAAGTGTTCACTACACAAGCAGAGACACTCACAACTAAATTCTTACAAAAAGGTTACCCAGCCAATCTACTAAAGGGGGCAATAGAAAAAGCCACGACCCTTACCCAGGAGCAACATCTGGAATCTAAGACCAAAAAAACAAAAGCTGATTTTAACCTCTGTTTTACCACCACGCACAACTCCCAATACAGGGAAGTGCAAGATATAATTAATAAACATTGGAGCCTCTTGCTAAGAGATCACATACTAAAGGGAGTTATCCCAGATAGACCACAATTTATTTATAGAAAGACCAAAACTTTAAAAAACATCCTGGCACCCTTCTGTTTGAGACAACATAAAGAGATTCCTATAACTAAAGAGAATACCACATCTGCAACATCCGGATCCTCGGCATGCAACCATCAATGTTGCAAGTGCTGTTCCATTATAGTAAACAGTGACCATTTCTCTTCTAATTCCACGGGAGAAAAATTTAAAATGAAGCATAAACGTATGGTTTACAGTATTCCGCGACATCTAGCGGAATTCCACAGTGATGAGGAGCCCATCTTCAGTATTCAACCCATAGAACATATCCTTGAGTCTCACCCCGACCGTGCGAAACAACTGGGGTACCGTGAGGCTAACTGGATGAATAAACTTAATACACTCAGACCTCACGGTTTCAATGAAATACACGAGTCAATTATTAAATAAACCTTAAGAAAAATTTCTGGGATACCCAAGATTAGTTTTTTTAACATTTATATGAATGTATTATATTTAGTATATGTTTTTATACATTATTTATTATATATTTCCACACAAGTGCTTATACACTCTGTTATGTATAAATATATATATTTGTATTTATCTTATGTGTCCGGCCCCTTTCCCCTTTTTATATCGCATATTCAGTTTTATTTTGCCCCTTTTCATATCGCCTCCAGTTTTTATGGGTTAGTATTTTTATATTCGTTAGTATATTTTATATATATTAGTATATGCTATATCTTGTCAAATAATATGTGTATTTTATATGTTATATTTTTATAATATTATTATGCATTTTTATTTATGCTATGTATTCTGCTTAATTGCATATTATTTTAACTCCAATTCATTGACATTTTGCATCCCATATCATAGTGATTTACTTTCACTCGTTGAGACCTGTCAATTCCACACATGTTTGTTTTTTTTGTTTTTTTCCGTTCAGTCTCTTTTCCTTTTTTTTTCGTTCAGTCTCTTTTCCTTTGATTACCTTTCCCCATTTAGCCTCGTTTAGTGTGTTAATTGCTTTTCATTCAGCCTCGCTTTGATTCTAATGGTATATAAACTGGCCATATTGTTACAAGTGTTACATCAGAGGAAGCTGATGTGTAAGTCAGCGAAACGAGTTATGTTTGTACAATAAAACTTCAGACAAGAATAGCGATTGCTTCTTGTCCTTTACTTTTCTAGCGCTCTAGTATAGCGATCCCATTCCAACTAACGGCAGTAACCTGTCTCTAGTTATCTCCAATATATCACATTGGATGACCTCAGCGGTGACTTCACAATGAAGCCTCTTGTGACATCATAATGGATGACCTCAGCGGTGACCTCACAGTGAAGCCTCTTGTGACATAACAATGGATGACGTCAGCAGCTACCTCACAATGAAGCCTCTTGTGACATCACAATGGATGACCTCAGCGGTGACCTCACAATGAAGCCTCTTGTGACATCACAATGGATGACCTCAACGGTGACCTCACAATGAAGCCTCTTGTGACATCACAATGGATGACCTCAGCGGTGACCTTACAATGAAGCCTTTTGTGACATCACAATGGATGACCTCATTGGTGACCTCACAATGAAGCCTCTTGAGACATCACAATGGATGACTTCAGCGTTAACCTCACGATGAAGCCTCTTGTGACATCACAATGGATGACCTCTGCGTTGACCTCACAATGAAGCCTCTCGTGAAATCACAATGGACGATTTCATTGGTAACCTCATAGTGAAGCCTCTTGTGACATCAAAATGCATGACCTAATTGGTGACCTCACAATGAAGCCTCTTGTGACATCACAATGGATGACCTCAGCGTTGACCTCACAATGAAGCCTCTTGTGACATCACAATGGATGACCTCAGCGGTGACCTCACAATGAAGCCTCTTGTGACATCACAATGGATGACCTCAGCGGTGACCTCACAATGAAGCCTCTTGTGACATCACAATGGATGACGTCAGCACTGCACTCACGAAGAATCCTCTTGTGACAGCACAAGGGATGACCTAACCGGTGACCACACAATGAAGCCTCTTGTGACATCTCAATGGATGACCTCAGCGGTGATTTCACAATGAAGCCTCTTGTGACATCACAATGGCTGACCTCAGCGGTGACCTCACATTGATGCCTCTTGTGACATCACAATGGATAACCTCAGCGGTGACCTCACAATGAAGCCTCTTGTGACATCACAATGGATGACCTCAGCGGTGACCTCACAATGAAGCCTCTTGTGACATCAATGGATGACCTCAGCGGTGACCTCACAATGAAGCCTCTTGTGACATCACAATGGATGACCTCAGCGGTGACCTCACAATGAAGCTTCTTGTGACATCACAATGGATGACCTCAGCGGTGACCTCACAATGAAGCCTCTTGTGACATCACAATGGATGACCTCAGCGGTGACCTCACAATGAAGCCTCTTGTGACATCACAATGGATGACCTCAGCGGTGACCTCACAATGAAGCCTCTTGTGACATCACATCTGATGAGGCGAGAGAATAGCTCGCGAAACGCGTAATTGGAATAAAGTATTGTATAACTTGTAAACATACTGGGTTCGTTGTAACCCAATTCAATTTAGAGCGCTTTAGCCAGACTTCCCAAACATCAATCCCGGAGAAATCTGGGATCCATTTATTTGTCTCATCACAATGGATGACCTCATCGGTGACCTCACAATGAAGCCTCTTGTGACATCTTAATGGATGACAGGAAAAAGGTATAGCGCCAGAAAAAACCTATTACAGGTTATCGGGGAGACTATATTATGGGAACACGACTTATGACTAGAGTGCTCAACGGTAGTTAAGCAAAACTCAGCTTACAAAAAAATATTAGATTAGTATTTATTTAACAGCATATGACGCGTTTCACGGGTCTCAAGCCCGTTTCCTCAGATATGCTAAACAGAATACAATGTAGCAGCCATTTATACTCAAGCCATCAAAACGAGGCTAGATAACAAACAACTCGGGCTCATTCACAAAAATGGACAGATCGTTACATATTACTACATAAAAAACATATGCTGTATTTACAAAAAACATAATGATAAATTACACTTTAATAAACAAGACATTTATATGAAAAAACATTTATGAATAAAAAAATCTAAAATATAAAAAAATATCTATATATATAGTTTAAAAAATTTAGTTTTTATAAAAGGCATTACTTATTTAAAAAACACTATATAGAAATAAGCAAAAATTAGGTTGAATACAGAAGTCTGGTTCATTAGTGTTATGCACCTCTATTAAATGACGAGGGAGGCTATAAATAAGCCTACTATGTCGGATGTCATATCTATGGTTCACTAATCTTCTAGAAAGTCTTGTGGAGGTCTTACCAATATATTGGACCCCACAATTGCACGTTATTAAGTAAATAACGAAATAACTTGCACACGTAAGATTATTCTTCATTTTAAATATTTCTTTTGTTGAAGTAGAGGGAAAATTATTACCTGTGACAATTTGTTGGCAACATTTGCAAATAGGATTGTTTGCAAGGATTGTTGCAAGTGATTTCGTTATTTACTTAACCCCTTACTGCCGGAGCCAGTTTTGGCCTTTCTGACAGAGCCCCACTTTTTAAATCTGTCATGTGTCACTTTATGTGAGAATAACTTTTTGACACTTTAACCTATCCATGTGATTCAGAGATTGTTTTCTCGTGACACATTGTGATTTAAGATAGTAAGAAATTTTGGTCCAAAAAATGCTTGTTTATTTGTGAAAAATATCAAATTATCGTGAAAAATGTGAAAAATTTACCAATTTCAAACTTCAAAAATTTCTGCATGTAAGACAGATGGTTATTCCACTCAAAATAGCTTATAACTAGCATCTACCATATGTCTGCTGTAGTTTGGCATCATTTTTTAAATGCCTTTTTTTTTCTTTACGACTTTAGGGGGCTTATAAATATAGTAGTAATTTTCTAATTTTCAAGAAAATTTGCAATATACATATTTTTAGGGACCAGTCCAGTTCTAACGTGACTTTGATTGACCTGTATGTTAGATACCCCCATAAATGACCTCATCTAAGAAACTACACCCCCTAAAGTATTCAAAACCGCATTTAGGAAGTTTATTAACCCATTAGGTGTTTCACAGGAATTAAAGCAAAGTGGAAGTGAAATTTCAAAATTTAACTTTTTTGCAGATTTTCAATTTTTATACATTATTGACAAGAATACGGTAAATGTGATCAGGGAAATGCAACTTAATATTGATTCCCCAGATTCTGCCATTTTCAGAGATATCCCATATGTGGCCCTAGTGCATTATTTGGCTCAACCACAAGCCCCAGAATAGGAGGAGCACCTACAGGTATCTGGGTTCTCATTTTCATTACTATTTTACTTAGGCGCCATTTCAGGTTTGGGACACCCTAAGGTTCCAAAACTCAATAAATACCCCTAAAAAGACCCCATATTGGAAACTACACCCCTTAAGGAATATATCCAGGGGTGCAGTGAGTATATCGACCCCACAGGCGTTTCACAAATTTTTTTAGCGTTCGGCTCTGAAAATAAAAAAAAAATATTTTTTACAATAATCTGCAATTTTAGCTGAAAATGTTTAATTTTTACAAGGAACCTTGGAAAAAAAGCCCAAAATTGTGTTATCGCTATTCTTCCAAGTTTGGCATACCCTACATGTGGGTGTAAACTGCTGTTTGGGCGCATGGCAGGGGGTACAAGGGAGGGAGCGCTATTTGGCTTTTGGCGCACAGATATTGGTGGGGCCATGTCGCATCTGCAAAGCCCCCAAAGTACTAGAACAGGTGAAACCTTCCAGAAGTTGCCCCATTTTGGATTCAACACCCCTCAGGGATCTCATCTAAGGGTGTATTTCGCATTTTGGGCGCACAGGTGTTCCGTAGGTTTTTTTTTAGCATTGGGCCATGAAATGGGGGGGAAACGCAGTTCCGCCATTGTTTTTGGGCTTCGTTTTTTACAGTATTCGCCATAGGGGATAAATACGGGATAAACTTTACTATGGGAGTCTGTACAATTACAATGATATCAATTTTATAGAGTTTTTTATGTTTTATTACTTTTAAACAATAGAAGCGAGTTTTATAAAAAGTTGCGTTTTTATGTTGTCCTATTCTGACAGCCATAGCTTTCTTAATTTTTGCATATGGAGCTGCTTGTGGGCTTGTTTTTTACGAGATGAGTTGATGTTTTTATTGGTACCATTACGGGGGCATGTGATTGCTTTGATCACTTTTTATAAGGTTTTTTGAGGCATTTTGTACAAAATACAGCAATCCTGGTAGTGTTTTTTATTTTTATTTTTTACAGCGGTCACTGTGCGGTATAAATGACATGCTAGTTTTACTCAGCAGGTTGATATGATTACAGTGATACCACATTTGTATATTTTTTAATGTTTTACTGCTTTTACACAATAAAAACACTTTTATTTGAAAAGGAAAACACGTTTTTGCATCATCGCGGTCTGAGAGCCATAACTTTTTTATTTTTCTGTTTATGGAGCTGTATAGGGACTATTTTGTTGCGGCATGAGTTGACATTTTTATCGGTAACATTTTTGGGGGGACAAGACTTTATGATCGCTTTGAAATCCGTTTTTTGGAAGGCAGGGTGAAGAAAATACTGCAATCCTAGCAGAGTTTTTATTTTTATTTTAATAAGCGTTCACCGGGCAGTATCCGTGACAAGTTAGTTGTACTCTGTGGGTTGAGACGATTACGGTGATACCCAATTTATGTAGTTTTTTTATTTGAAAGCACAATTTTTTTGAAAAAAAAGTGTTTTTTTTGTGTAAAACAATATTTATGCATCGCTATCTTCTAATAGCCAGAACTTTTTAATTTGTTCCGTATACAGAGCTGTGGTAAGGACTTTTTTTTGCGGGATGAACTGAAGTTTTAATTGGCATCACTTTGATGTTGATATGAGTTTTTGATGACTTTTTACTCCATTTTATGTGCTGCAGGATGAACAAAAATCGTTCACCGTACGGGTTCATTAACATGACAGATTTATAGGGTGGGTCGTTACGCACGCGGCAATACCAAATATGGGTACTTTATTTATTTTTGATCTTTTCTGGGGCGATTGGCGTTTGTAAAGGGGAAAAGGGCGATGTACGTGTTTTTATTTTATTTTTTGCGTTTGTGTTTTACTTTTTTTACACTTTTTTTTTACTTTTTCACACTTTTTACACTTTTCCCCAGGGGGGATTTGCATGAGCGATCGTCCGCTTATAGCTGCATGCTGGTCTCCATGGCAACTGTCTGTCACGCTGCCCACAATGCATTGTGGGCATCGTGACGTCACCAGACAACCCGGATGCTGTCATACAGCGTCCGGGCTGTCCGGTAGGAGACCAGTACCGGCGCTGAAGCGCCGTTATTGCGCCGTGATCACGGGCGGCAGGAGCTCACTCCTGCCACCCGCAGCTGCGATGTCGCGACCCACGATGTCGCGACATCGGGGGTTAATCCCCAGCGGCCAGAGCTCACTCCGGCTGCGGGGGATGCGGCATGATGCCAGCGGTAATATACCGCTGGTTCCATGCCGCGATCTTGCGCGCTCTGCCTGTGAGCGCGCAAGATCCGCTTGACGTACTCATAAGGCAATTTGCGGGAACCCCTACCCGATATTGCCGTATGAGTACGACAAATGTCGGTAAGGGGTTAATAACGTGCAATTGTGGGGTCCAATATATTGGTAAGACCTCCACAAAACTTTCTAGAAGATTAGTGAACCATAGATATGACATCCGACATAGTAGGCTTATTTATAGCCTCCCTCGTCATTTAATAGAGGTGCATAACACTAATGAACCAGACTTCTCATTCAACCTATAGAGCGTATCCCTGAAAATAAAACTAATAGAGCTGATATGCTCAGCAAAAGGGAGGTATATTGGATGTACAGCAGGATGAATACTTTAAAACCGCACGGCTTGAATGAAGTACAGGATGCCATTTAAAAAAAAATAAAATAATTTTTTTTGCTTATTTCTATATAGTGTTTTTTAAATAAGTAATGCCTTTTATAAAAACTACATTTTTTTAGACTATATATAGATATTTTTTTAGATTTTAGATTTTTTTTATTCATAAATGTTTTTTCATATAAATGTCTTGTTTATTAAAGTGTAATTTATCATTATGTTTTTTGTAAATACAGCATATGTTTTTTATGTAGTAATATGTAATGATCTGTCCATTTTTGTGAATGAGCCCGAGTTGTTTGTTATCTAGCCTCGTTTTGATGGCTTGAGAATAAATGGCTGCTACATTGTATTCTGTTTAGCATATCTGAGGAAGCGGGCTTGAGACCCGTGAAACGCGTCATATGCTGTTAAATAAATACTAATCTAATATTTGTTTGTAAGCTGAGTTTTGCTTAACTACCGTTGAGCGCTCTAGTCATAAGTCGTGTTCCCATAATATAGTCTCCCCGATAACCTGTAACAGGTTTTTTCTGGCGCTATACCTTTTTCCTATCATTCTCCTCGGCGTCCTCGTGGACTTGAGGCGGGAACTGGGACCGGAGCTGCTATTCCTTTGAGTCTCGGAACTGAGAGACAAGGCGTTCATACGAGCTGTACCGTACCAGTCGTACAGCAGAAATAGGTGAGCACCTGCCTGACATTTCTTATTGTTATCCTAATGCGAAGAACTCGATCTGCGCTCTATTTGTTTTCAGCTACTGGCGTTCCTCCAACAACTTGGACGAGCGCATCGTGATTTACTTCATTCCAGCCCAGCACGGCGAAAGCTGTTTTGAAAGGCGAAGGGATCGTGTCTTCATCCTTTCCCCCCCCTATACAAGGGAAGCTATTTCACCCAGCTGTACGGTTCTATAGTACAGCTTAAGGAGGTGAGTGGTGATTGCTACTATTTACGGACATTTGTAAATCTCTTTTCAAGAGTATTCATAATCCAAACAATATTACACTATCTGTATATTTTTTGTGTCTCCTCTCTGAGTTTCACCTTTGTTAAAAATTTACAAAGGAGAGAACTGACTAGAAACCAACTTATGGAAAAGCTGATTGTTGGAACATCACAGCCGGAGATGGCAAAAAGCAATGTGGAACAACGTGAATATACAGATGAGGAAACAAGGAACCTTCACGGTATTGCACGAAAACTTGAAAAGGGTTTGCTCTCGGAGAGCTTCCAGCATGTAGATGCTACATTTCTAGAACTGTATGTACAAGAAAAAATGATTCCTAATGGTTTAAAATTTTTTAAATCTAATCCTTTTAATGATATGGATAGCGATTTTAATACATTGTGGCAAAATAATTTAGAGCAGTGTTTGCTGAACCTTATGAGCTTATTAGTGACTAAAAGAAAAAAATAATTGTTTGCTACTTGCCAAGGAGGTGGAATTGGACCTGAAAGCTTTTTCTGAGTTCCAATCCCACCCAGAATATCTTAATCTTGAGCAAAGAATGGTTAATAATTTAAAGAGGAAGGAGTTGGATGTCATAAATAAAAAATCACATAAGTTAACTAGAGACAGATTTGAAAAAAAACAATCCCCCATTCCAGAGTAATATTTATCGAAGGATAAATTAAATTGATGAAACTGAGACTGCACCTATTGATTTACAGGCACCTGCAGAGGTCCCCGCCGGTTCAGATCCAGCGGTGCGACCTAAGCAGTATAATGAAGTGGTAAAAAACATCCCCTTCAGAAAAGATTATGATACATTTCATCCTCGTCTTAACAGTAAAGGACATTCCCCAAAAAATTCCCTCCAAAAATTTTTTCACAATAACAAAATACATTTTTCAAGTGATAAATCTAGTCCCCGTTTGTTTTTCAATTCTAATTTCAGGAATCCTGGTTTTGAGGGTAGAAAGAAAAACCATACCTTAGTTAAGACTTATAATTCCAATAGTGATAAGGATGTGGGAATGGAATTCCCCCATCTCCATGAAAAAATTAATCGTATGGCCACTAATGGCAAGGATGAACAGTTATCAATGGAAACCTCAAATGGAGCAGAATCTATAATACAAGATATATTAGAGGAATCCATTTTAGCATTACCACCTTTACTATCTTCCACCCCCACGATGATGCTTCAGACTTCTCTTACACAACATCCTACACAATCCCCTACAAAACACTTGGAGCCACAATACCCAGAGTCACAAATCCTTTCCTCACAATTCCTCCTCACAGATCTTACTGTTCACTCTACACAAGAATTAATATCAGATAAAACAAGCACAAAATTGCCACCATCAGGTACAGTAACTGCAGAGTCTATTATACAACACCTCCCCCCACTCCCATTTTACTTAGCCTCCTAACATCACAAACACCAGTTGTACCTTTATCACAAGTAACACAGGTTATAGATTTGACTGAAAATGAACAAAATACACCAGAATTACAGATAGACCTTCAACCATTAACCCTTCATTCAAATATACCTCCCTCAAAATCTTTTTTAGGGGCCAATCCAAGGCTAAATATATACAATCATGTGGAGGAGAATCTCATAATGCAGGTTACCTTGAGAACACACTCCCCAAAATTAGCTCTAGACCGAAAACGCAAGCAAAGTCTAGATGAACTAGGGGTGCAGGGAGCCGGAAAAATTACCAAACTCAATACAACCTCTTGAGAAATTAAGTTAAAAAGAATATTTATAAGCTAAAAAAGAAACAGACTAAATTGATGGCTAGAGAAATTTTTTTTAACCCTTTTCCCAAAATAAAAATTACCCCCCGATGGGGGAAAAAAATTTTTTGGGGCGGAAAGGACTGGGTTTTTAGCCCGGGACAATAAGATTGTTTGACTTTTGTGGGCTTTTCCCGGGATCAACATAAATTTTTTTAGAAAACTTCACTTAAGAGTTTTTTTCAAAAAAAAGAAGGAACTAAAAAAAAATAAAAAAAGATAACAAAAAACGAGGTACTTCCTGATATAGGGAGATTGGGGAATGTCAAACCCATATCTAAATTCTACCCTTTGTAAGCAACTAGCAGGAAAGATAGGGGGAGGGAAAGGAAATTCCCCAAATTTTAATCCCGCAAACAGTGGGGAAGTTCCGGGGATTTAGAGAAAACCGTTCCAGGGGGAAACCCCTTTTTTCCCAAAAACAGCAAATGGCAGCAAGAAAAACTGCACTAGTGGGGCCACCAAAAACCCGGGCCCTTGGGGGGGAAAAGTCAGCAGTATAGAAAATTTAAACCAAAGGTTTACTTTTTTTTTGTTATTTAGTATAGCGGGCAGCTTTTTTGGGGCTGCTTTTTCTGAACGCTGTACGTGGGGGGGAAAAGGCCGTTCACCCCCCCCGGTCCGGTTTTAAACCGTATCCCTGGGCCCCTTTAAAAGGGCCTGTGAAAGGAAGAGACCGGGTGGGAGAGTCAACCTGGGACTGTTTGGGTATCGGAGTCATTTCTCCCATGGGGGCTTAGCAGGAAGGAGCCTGCAAAAAAACAAAAAACCAAAAAAATTTAAAACCCTAGACCGAGGAGGTCTGCATTCCAAGATTTTTACCTGCCACCCCCGGTGGAAAAAACCCATTGTCCCCCTTTTTTTTTTTTTTTTGGGGTTCGGGAAATATCTTTTAAAATTTTTTTGGTGCGCATTTTTTAAAAGGGCTGAACGTAAGCCTATGACATAAGACGCCGTTTTTTTTGTTTTTTGGGTTTTGCTTCACAAAAAAAACCCAAAATTTTTTGTTGCAACCACCCCGTTTGTCCCAAACCTCTGGACCGCTATTCCCCCCCCAAAATGGTGGAGTTGCTAGGGCACTGGTTGCTAAGGGTAACACCCCACACACTTTTGGATTTTTAAAAACCCTTTTTTTTGTGAACTGTTTCCCGGGGGTGAAGGCTGCTACTTTTCCTCCTAACCATCCCCAGCAATGGGGAAATATCCAGCACCTGGTCCCGGCCAATCCCAAACCAGCAAGAAACAAAACCTTTTTTGCTGGAGCAGACCCGCAGAAACTCAGATCAAGTTTCTCCCCAAAGGGGACGGGGGGAAATTTTTTCCAGGGTCCGTGCACAGTAAAAAAGGGCGCTCCCCCGGCCCCCAAGCAGAAGATGACCCCTGTGATGACGTAGAGGGTATCTGGCAGTTTTTTTGAGAGGCTGGGGGAAAGAGAAAACTGGGGGGTGCCTTTGGGGAAGGGAAGTTCTCGCGCCCTTTTTGATGGGAGAGCCCCCAAAAGGCCTATTTTGCCCCAAAATCCCAAAAGCAAGCCAAGGATTTATGCCCTCCTTAACCGAGTTTTATGGCCAGGCTGGGATCACCCTAGCGGTGGGGGGTTTCGCAGAGTCCATAAATTGGCGGTTGAGAACAAAAGCCGCCCCGCTCCCTAGCTTTTTTGACCTTCTACACCCTTTTTTGCGCAAGTGGCTGCAACCTAAAGGTTTGCGAGTCCATCCCCCCAATCATAGCCCCGGGTTCGCATGGACCGCTACGCAATGGACAAACCCAACGAAGCTGCATCGTTGGGTTCCCAGGAAGACCCCAAAAAAACGCGGGCCCAGCTGATTCCCCCTGGGACAGTCCCACCACTGCAGAGTCCAATTTTGGCCCAAGCGTCAAAGTTTTCTCCACCGCCCCCCGACCAGGAACCGGGGCCCCGGAACAGATGGGGGTGGTCCACCCAGAAGAGAGGGGTTGGTGGGCCCAAAAGGTACTTTCACCCCTTAAAACCCCCCTGGGTGCCGAGCAAAAGTCCCGCTTTTTTTGGAAGTGCCAAAAATTTGGGGCATTTTTGCAGCACACTGTCCCCATCGGGAGGAGCCTTGAGGGGTGGTGCCCCCCATCGCCTCTCCATTTTTGCTCACCCTGCCTGTAGTGCTTTGCCCCTCCGGGACCCAGGCCCCCCAGGAATGCCCGTGTCCAGGTGAAGGGAGGTAAATGTGGTGGCCCTGTTGGACTCGGGAAGCCGGTTACCCCATTCCGCATGACCTTGTTACCCCGGGAAAAAGGGGTGGGGGGGGTCGCATTCATGGGGACAACCGAAACACTCCCCCAAACTGCGACAGTGACTATTAAAGACTTTTTGCGGGACTCTGACCCAAAGAGGTGGGAAATCAAAACCCACTTACAAACATCCCCTAACCCTGGGGGGGGATTTCCCCCCTGTTCGGAAAACTGGGGTTTCAAAACCCCCAATGGGACCTGTGAGGGCCTTTGAGTCCCCAACCCCTCAGTCCATTTCCCCCTTTGGGGAAGGATGTACAAAAATGATGCGGTGGGGGTTAACCACTGATTTTCCCTATAATTTCCCGTTAGCGTTTTGGGGCGGGAGGCGAGGAAATTTTGGTCCCCTGACAAAATATCCGGACCTGGGGGTTTGTCACGTGAAACTTTGGAATGGCTCATTCGAGACCCACCCAAAAAAATGCAGGGGAAAAACCCGGAAAAGGTACTAAATGAGGTGCCGCAAGGGGCCAGACCCGAGAAAAATTCCGCATTTTTTTTTGTACAGAATGATTTGCTGTTGGGTTTTTGTAAGTTTACGGGGGGAAAAATTTTGGGAACAACTGTTGGTGCCTTTTACCTATAGGGGAGGGGTACTGGATAGGGCTAAACTTTAAATTGCTAGGGGGGCATTTGGGGGAAGTGGAGAAAACACAAAAAGCGGGTATTTAAAAGGGTTTTTTAAACTGGCCCGGGGGGTCATCAAAGATTACCAATTTCTGTAAGTCCTCCCCCCACATCCACAAACCCAAACCCAAATGCCCCATTTCAGGAGCCCTTAGTCCCCCTCCCCTTTAAATCGAGGTCCCCATTCGAACAAAATTCGCTATGGATCTCGTAGGGCCTTTAAGTCAAGCCCGCTGGGGGGGCCCCCACCAGTCATTCTAGTCATACTAGATTATGCTACCAGGTATCCAGAGGCCTTTCCCCTAAGAAAAAATTCCTCGAAAGGGGGATTTCCCCAGAGTTAATGAAAGGGCCCTTTTCTAGAACGGGTTTTTTCAAAAAAACCTAACAGACCAGGGCACCCCTTTCCCCCGTCTAGGGGAAGAAGGAAACCCGTGTAGACTACTGCACATTAAACAACTGGGACCTCTGTCCCATCATCCTTTAAACGACGGGGTTAAATCGAAAAAGGAAAATTAAATAAAACCCTGAAAGGGGGTGCTGGGAAAAAGGGGGTAGAAAAAGGAAAGGGGGGGAAATTGGATTGTTTTTTCTGCCATAACCCTTTTTAAACCCCCTTTAGAAAAGGTTCCCCCAAACCTCCACGGGGTTCCCCCCCGTTTTTAATTGTTTTATGGGGGACACCCAAGGGGATGCTGGACATCGCCAAAGAGCTGGGGGAAATGAGGGTACCCCCTAAAAAAAAATGGTTGTAAAAAACGTTCCCAATGCAGGATCGCATCACCGATAATTTCCCCCTTGTGAAGGAGCACCTGCGGGGGCAAAAGGAGTCCCCAGGTTTGGGTATACAATAGGGCCCCCTAGGGGTTTGGCAGTTTAACCCCGGGGAACCCCCGTAAAAATTTGGGCCTGGGTTTCCCCGGGCCCAGATTTGTTCCTGGGTAAATTGGGGAGGGACCTTTTGAAGTGGGAGAGAGAGTTTTGGGGAGGTAAATTATAAAATTTCATCACCAGGGAAAAAAAACCTTTTCAAAATATACCAAAATAAAAATTTTAAAAAAGCCGGGGGATGAAAGAGGGGGCCCTAGTAGGTCCCCCGACAGCCCAAGGGAAGCAACCCCCAGATATCGGGGGGTTGTCATAGGGGGCGCCCCTTTTCAAAACACAAAAACAGGGCCTGGGGGTTGTTTTCAGCGTAACAGGGACATCTTTACTGACCTTTCCCGGCACTACCGATGGGTACAGCATGAAAAATGTACAACCCTGGGGGAAAAATTCATGTCAAACCCTAACCCAATCCCCGAAGCCGAGACAGGCAGTCTCGAAGGGAAATAAGGCGCAGTTTGGGGGTGGGGGTCATTGAAGAGCCAAAAGCGGGGGGTCCAAACCCCATTGTGTTTGGTGCCTAAGCCCCAAAAGGGACTTGGGAGTTCTGCAACGTTTCCCCCCCGACTCAATGAAAAGGGACTAATGGGGGTTCCTATCCGATGCCCCCCCGGGGATGAACTGATTGAAAGACTGGGTCAGCCAGGTACAAAAACAAACCCCGGACCTTACTAAAAGGTTACGGGGAGATTTTCCCCCGTCAGAAGAAAGGGCCCAAAAAGAAAACGGGCCTTTTCCACTCCAGATGGGCGTTCCAACACCAGGAAAAGCCTTTTTTTGGGGTTTCAGGGGGCCCCCCGCTACATTTCAAGAGGGCCATGGGTAAAATTTTTTAAAACCCCCTACCAGGGACGCATCTGCCTATTTTAGAAAGAAAGTTATTTTAGTACTGACTTTAGTCCCCCCTCCCTAAAAAGTACGGCAGTACTTTAGCTCACTAAGGGAGGCAGGGTTTAAAGCTAAACCCTGAAAAATGCGCCATTGGGGTGGAAAACCCGATATTTGGGGGGGGGATAAATTTTTGGGTAGGGGGACAATAAGACCCCAAATAAACAAAAAGAGGCAATTCAAAAGGTGGCCACAACCCCTGACAAAAAAAGGGAGGTGAAGCTTTTCCCGGGTTGTCGGGTACTACCGCAGTTCGTGCCGAACTTCCCCTTTAAATTTCACCCCGCTGACCGACCCCAACAAAAGGGGGGAAGGCAGTGATGGTAAATGGTTCTGAGGGGCAGAGAAATCATTTCAGGGCCCCGAAAAAACCCCCTGTAGCCAGCCGGTGGGGGTAGCCCCGGACTTTAGTAAAGAGTTTGTTTTTCCAGAAAAGAAAGCTCAAAAGGTGGGTTGGGGGGCAGTTTTTTCACAGGAAAGGGGAATGGGGGGGACCCCCAAATTTCATATTTGAGTAGGGAAACTCAAAGTCCTTTGAAAGAAACTATTCCATAGAAAAAGGGGGTGTCTGGTGATAAAGTTGGGGTTTGGGGTCTTTTGCGGTACTATCGGCAGGGAAAAAAATTCAGGGTTTGGGGACAATCAAAGGGCCCCCTTACAGTGGATGTACCGAAAAAAAAGGGGAATAAAAGCAAGGTTTTCAAATGGTTTTTCCCGGCACTGCAGGATTTTAAAAATTTTTGGTAGAACACAGGGCGGGGAAAAACATGTAAATGCCCGACCCTTGTCAAGGCTCCACTGCTGGTCGTTTCAGGTGCCCAGTTTTCCCCGGCCTTGGCCCGAGGGGGGGGTGTGGGAAGCAACTAGCAGGAAAGAAAAGTGGATGGGAAAAGGGGGGGTCCCCCAAGGGTTATGCTGCAAAAAAAGGGAGGGAAGTTCCGGGGTTTCAGAGAGGGCCGGTTTCCCGTGGGACAAACCCTCTTTCCACAACAGCAGAATGGCAGCAAGAGAACTGCACTATGGGGCCACCAAGGAACCGGACCTTGGGGGGAAAAGTCAGCAGTATAGAAAAGTAACCCAAAAGGGTTAAATTATGTTTGTTATTTTTTTATACGCTGTGGGAGCTTTATTGGCCCCGTTTTTTCTGAACGGGTGAGTTTTGGGGGGGAGGGGGCCCTACACCCCCCCGCCCCCCGGCTTTACCGTATCCCTAGGCCCTTTTAAAACCGTCAGGAAGAGACCAGGTGAGAAGTCCCAAACCCGGGACTTTAATTTTGGGATCAAAAGGAGTCCCTTTCTCCAACGGTGCGAGGGAGGAAGGGGCCGCTAAAAGACCACTGAACTAGACCGAGGAGGTCTGCTTTTCCCGAGACTTTACCTGCCACACGGTGGAGTACAACATGTGTCCTTTTTTATGCCCGGAAAAAACTATTATGTTTTTTTGCTGCTTTTTTTAAGGTTGATGTAAGCCTATACATAAGAAATGCCTGTTTGTTTTGCTGTTTTTTTTGCTTCAAAAAATAAAACCCTATTTTTTTGTTACAACCATCCCGTTTGTGCCTACCACTGTGACCGCTAGTCCCCACACCTTTAACAGCTCAGGGCAACTTTATCCCTGTGTTTTTGGACTTGGTAACGGAGGATTTAAGAGCAATAAAAAAAGAATTACTATTTAAACCTAATCTCAGTAAAAAGGAGAATATGGCACTAAACAAATTGTCTGAAAATAGAGATATAATCATCCGAAACGCAGATAAGGGGGGGTCAGTGGCCATCCAAGACTATGATGCCGATAACAATGAGGCACTCAGAATACTCAATGATGAATTTTATTATAAGAAAGTTTTACCCGACTGCCATGAAAAATTAAAAAACACGTATGAAAATTTTATCAAAAAAAGTTTTGAGGATAATATCATTACGAAAGATGAAAATAATTTTTTAGTCATACACAACCCCTCACCTCCTTTCTTTTATCCTTTACCCAAGGTTCATAAGGATACAAGCAACCCCCCAGGGTATCCAATCATTTCAACTCAGTACTCTCTAACCTTTCCCACTTCATAGATCTGCAACTACAGCCCTTGGTGGAGCTTCTACCAAGCTTTTTAAGAGATTCAGATACTGTATTGAAGGATCTAATCGGTATCCCGGGGAAATATAATTTTTTTTTTAGTTCTCTAGATTGTGCTTTTTATTTAAACAATAAACATGAGTTAGGCTAGAGGCGTCCAAAAATATTAAAAAAGGAACCTTTTTTTTTTGGGTTTTAAACATTTTTACTGAAAGGATTAGATTTGATTTTTTAAAAATATTTTTTTACTATGGCTCCGCCCACTATCACCCGCAAGTAGGACAGCAATGGGGGCCAGGGTTGCCCCACGGGCTAACCTTTTTATGGGGGGCGTTTTTAGAATCATTTTTTTTTAGTCTTAATAAACCCTTTTTTAAGCATATTATTTATTACAAAGTTTTATTGATACCTTATTATTTATTTTAATGGGGCTTTTTGAAATTTCAACCGTTTGAGAGATTTTTAAAAAGAAACCCCTTGGGAATTTTAAATTTACTTCAACATCAGTACACATGAACTAGTTTTTTTAGATTTGCACTATAATAGACAAAGGGAAATAATCTAAAACCCTTTTTTAAAAAAATGATTCTAATAATTTTTTTAATGTTTAATTCTAACCCAAAAAAGGGGTTAGAAACTACCTTTTGGACATACCAAGGGTTAAAGAAAAATTGTAGGTTTAAAAAAACCTTGAAATCGGGCGACGCTCTGATGAGAAAATTTAGCAGAGAAAATCCCGAATGAGTTTTTTAATAGGAGCTGGAAAAAGGAGCTCCTTTACAGAACAAATTCTAAGTTTTGAAAAACCCAAAAAAAAAAAAAAGGATTTTAATTTTAAGTTTTATCACCCCCACAATTTTCAATTTGGGGAACACAAAATTTGTGAAAAAACACGGGAAAATATTTTGCTTCGGCCCGGGGGTTTTAAAAAGCCATTCCGCACACCGCACTTTATTTATAGAAGATTGCGCATTTGAAAAACACCTACCCCCCAAAAACTCAAACAACATGGAGTAGAGAAAAATAAAAAAAAAACAATAGTATTTTAACGGGGAAAAAAGGGGTTTCCAGTCCTTGCAAAATCCATTTGCAAAATTTTTTCCCAAAAAATTGTACAGGAAAAAATTTTACCCCTATTCAACCCCAAAATAAAAATTTAAAAAAGAAAATAAACTTACTGGCAAATGATTTCGTTATTTACTTAAAACGTGCAATTTTTGGGGGCCAATATATTGTAAGACCTCCACAAAACTTTTAGAGATTATGAACCCTAGATATGAATCCCCAATAGTAGGCTTATTTATACCTCCCCCGTCATTTTAAAAGAGGTGCAAACCCTAATGAACCAACTTCTTATTCAACCTTAGAGGTACCCGAAAATATTACAATAGAGCTGATATGCCACAAAAGGGATGTTAAAATTGAGTACAGGGTGAAACTTTTAAAACCCCCACAGCTGAAAGAAGTACAAGGGTGCCATTTAAAAAAAAGAAAAAAAAAAGTTTGCTTTTTTCTATTGTTTTTTTTTAAAAATGTAATGCCTTTTATAAAAACTAAATTTTTTAAACTTATATAAGGGTATTTTTTTAAATTTTAATTTTTTTATTATAAATGTTTTTCATATAAATGTCTTGTTTATTAAAGTGTAAAAGAATTAGTTTTTTTAAAAAAAGCATATGTTTTTTATGAGTAAAATGAACGATCTGTCCATTTTGTGATTGAGCCCGAGTTGTTGTTATTACCTCATTTTGTTTGGCTTGAGTAAAAAAATGGCTGTAAAATGATTTTTTTTAGCATATTGAGGAAAGCGGGCTTAAACCCTAAAACGGTCATATGCGTTAAATAAATACAATCTAATATTTTTTTGTAACGATTTTTTGCTTAATACGTTAAAGCGCTCTATCATGTCGTGTTCCCTAATATATTCCCCCGAAATTTGTAACGGTTTTTTTGGCGCTTACCTTTTTCCTATCATTCTCCCGCGCCCTTGGGCTTGGGCGGGAAAACCGGGCCCGGAGCTCTTTTCCTTTGAGTCTCAAAACTGAGGACAAGCGTTCATACAGCTGTACCGTACCATCTCGCAGAAATAGGTGAGCACCTGCCTGAATTTCTTTATTGTTATCCAAAGCGAAGAAACCCATCTGCGCCTATTTGTTTTCAGCTACTGGCTTCCTCCAACAACTGGACAGCCCCGGATTTTCTTTTGGATGCCCAAATTGTTTACCCCCAATGAAGCCTCTTTTGAAATCACAATGGAAGACCTCAGCGGTGAACTCACAAAGAAAACCTCTTGTGACATCACAATGGATAACCCAGCCGTGACCTCAAAATGAAGCCCTTTTTGGGCATCCAACGGAAACCTCAGCGTGAACTCACAAAAACCCCTTTGACATCCAGTGGATGACCCCAGCGGGGACCTCACAATAAAAAACCTTTGTGACTCAAAGAAGCCGATTTCAATTTTTGTCGATAGTACTCTTATCCTTAACATGTAATTTGACATTAAAAACCAAATTTTCATGCATGCCACCCTTTAGGCATGATACAAATGGATTGTAGACCACCCTTAGGCAAATTCTACACTGCAGGATAAAAAAGGCCCGAAAGTGCCTTTTTTTTCCAATTTTTGGACCCCACGGGGTTTTTTTCCGCTTTTTGCAAAAACCGTGGGAGACGGCAAAAAACAAAAGGCCGGTGATTATACAACATGTTGTATAATACGCCGCTGCCGAAAGACGGGCAGGAAAACACAGCTGTGTAGACAGCACCGTTTGCCCACGCCGTCAATGGGGCCGCAGGAACGATCGTATCTTCGGTTAAACACCGTTCTCACAGTCTGTGCAGGACACTAAGGCAATGTCTACACTGCAGAGGAAATTGATCGTATTTTCGGCGCTTTTAAAAAACGAAAAACGCCGAAGATACGATCGTTTTCCTGTGCAGTGTAGACATTTCCTTAGTGTCCCGACC
>JAODAL010057411.1:0-22693 GCA_025379985.1 Phyllomedusa bahiana
GTGATGCCCAGCTGAGCCAGTGTCCCCTTTTCCAGTAGTGCCCCCCATGGACAAATTTAAAAAAAAAAAAAACAAAAGAGACTCCCTCAGTCCCCCGGTCGGTCCGGAACTGCTGAGGGTGTAAGCAGGTGACGTCATCACCTGCTTACACTGTCACCGCCCCCAGGGGGTCTCCCGGCGGAAAATTTTTCCGACCGAGGGACCACGTCGAGGGGGCGCGGTGAAAGCGTGGCCCCCTGGACGCTGTACGGGGGAGGAGTCGGGAGGGAACGATCCATCCCGCCCCCTCCCTTTGACAACAGCTGTGCTGGCCTGCGTGACGTTCAAAACGGCCTTTTAGTCTGGTGGGGCTAGCATGGGGAACCAGGGTCGCACTTTCCCACCAGAGTACTAGAAGATCCTACAGTGGGCCCAAGCTCTTACTCAATAATGTACTCCCAATATATCAGGGCCCCAAACATCTAGCAGAAGAAAACCTCATTCACAGTTGATTTGAGAACCAATTATCAAATACCCTATTAAATCCTGCATGTGCAATGATTACTTTCAAATGGACAGAAAAGTGGATATGCGCATGTACTCTGTAGATAGGAGACTGGGCCATCAGAATACTTTGCTCTGATGGCCCGAAGGAACTTTATTCTGACATTGTGGGGAACCCTGTTGACATAAGTGATAGATGAGTGAATTTTTGATGAACCCTACTCACATAAAATTAAAGTTCCTCCTTTGCTACTTGTCTTACTGTGTAGTGGGGGTTTAAAGGGAGGACATAGTGTTTTGGCCTGTGGGGATCATCGCTACAGGTGCACTAGTGTGCAACATAAATAAACAGTCCTTAAAGGTGCTGAGCCCCAAGAACTACAGATCGTGAGCTTGAGCAAGCCTTCGAATGAGAGATTGTTGTCCCATTATCTTTTGGGGCTGACAGAAAGGGTAGCAATAGAGGCCTGAGTGGTTGCTCCTGAGAGAAGAAATAAGACGTGAAAGACTAAGAAGGCACCTGGAGGGACACCTATTGGCCAAAAGACTCTTTAGTAGCATGAAGACTGAGGAACTATATGCACTTGTGAGATACTGGCCAGATACTGAAAGTGACTTTGCTACCTTGGTGTAGGGGCCTGTTAAGATGAGACACACTTGGCTCAAGGGTCAAAGTAGGGACAGCGTACCAACATGTCCATGGCTCAGGGGACCAAAACTGTGACAGCTAATTGCCACATCAGAAATGCCAGCCACTATTGTGGTATAAGTTCTAGTACCCAAACCAATCTCCAGAAGGGGGGTCCCTTGATATCTGTCCTGCTTCATGCTAGAGTGCTGAACTGTACCAGGAACTTCCATTGAACCGAATGGAGAGAGAGCTCTGCTATGAAGCATAAATCCCATAAATGTCTAGGATTGGGATAAAAATTATCTTCCGTAGGGATATTTTTCTTAGAACTCTTGGTAATGTCTAATATTGTGACTGCACCAGTCAACCTTATGAATCCCTCCTTACGTATTAGACATCACTAGTAAATCGGCCGCAGCATATGGAGACAAACCTTTGTTATTCATTCTTGCATAAATAAACTGACAACTAAGGCCGTGTTCACACGGCTTATCCACGGCGGATTTGTGCACCGTATTGAGCGCACAAATCCGCCGTGAATAAGGGGCGGGACGGGGGCGGGCCGGAGCGCGGCGGGGGCGCCGCTCCCGGCCCCATAGACAATGCATTGTTTACGGCGCGTCCGCGCCGTAAATAATGTGCATGTCACTTTCTCCCCCCGCGGCGGATTTGCCGAGCGGGGAGGAGCGCGGATTCCACTGTTCTCTATGAGAGCAGTGGATTACCGTAATGACTCCGACGGATTGGCGCCGTATTGAAGCGCAAATCCGGCGCGGAATACGGCGCCAATCCGTCGGCAAATAAGCCATGTGAACGGGGCCTAACACTACAATTATCAGTTGGTGCTGGCAGTGTAACACTGTATAGGGGTGCACCCACCTTAAAATATTCAGACATTTCCAGGAAGAACAGCTGATGAATTGAAATAACAATTGTAAAAAAAAAGTGTTTTAACATTAATCAATGGGAAATGCAAGTATTTACCAAACCAAGAGAGCTGACAAGTCAACAGAAAATCATTTTTTACTTTCTTAATGCAAATTAAATATGTTACCATTTTTATCTGATAGGTCTCATTTCTGTAAAAAAGAATAAGATCAAGAATATTGGAAGAGCTGTAAAAATCCTTCACGTATTATATCCTTTGCTATATATCCTTGCATGATTTTCATGTTACATGTGACTTTCATCGCTATTGGAAAACTCTTTGAGGATATTGTAATTAAAATCTTTACTGCAAACAAATAGGTTTCATGCTATATCCTGATTTTTTGTTCTTCTACTGTAGAATTACAATAACAGGTAGGTAATGTTGATGTTACAATACAAAAAATATATATTATATTTTATTATATTATATATATAATAATATAATAAAATAATTATATATATATATATATATATATATATATATATATAATTTTTTTTCAAAATATGTACTGATATATACAGTACAGTATATATGTAGTATCTCATAAAAGTGAGTAAACCTCTCACATTTTTGTAAATATTGTATTATATCTTTTCTTTGGATTACACTGAAGATATGACACTTTGATGCAATGTAAAGTAATCAGTGTAAACATTGTAAATTTTGTGTGTCCTCAAAATAACTCAACATACAGCCATCAATGTCTAAATTGCTGGCAACAAAAGTGTGAAAATGGACAAATTGTGTCCAAACTGTCATAATTTTGTATGACTACCTTTATTTTCCAGCACTGCTTCAACTCTCTTGAGCATGAAGATCACTAGAACTTCACAGGTTGCAGCCACTGGAATCCTCTTCCACTCCTCCATGATGACATCAGGGAGCTGGTGGATGTTAGTTGGACCTTGCTCTCCTTCACCTTCTATTTGAGGATGCCTCACAGATGCTCAAAAGGGTTTAGGTCTGAAGGCATGCTTGGCCAGTCCAGAACTCTTATCCTCATTTTCTTTAGCAAGACAGTTGTTATCTTGGAGGTGTGTTTGGGGTTGGTATCATGTTGGAATACTGTCCTGTGGCCCAGTTTCCAAACAAAAGGAGGGGATCATGCTGTGCTTCAGTATGTCACAGTACAGGTTGGCATTCAGGGTTCCCTCAATGAACTGTAGCTCTCCACAGCTGGCAGCACTCATGCAGCCCCAAGCTATGACACTCACCTCCAAGCTTGACTGTAGGTAAAATTCACTTGTCTTTGTAGTTCTCACCTGGTTAGGTGCTATACATGCTTGGCACCATTGGAACCAATTAATTTTATGTTTACTTCTCATCAGACCACAGGATATGGTTCCAGTAATCCATGTCCTGAGTCTGCTTGTCTTAAGCATATTGTTTGTAGGCTGTCTTGTGCATTATCTTTAGAGAAGGCTTCCTTCTGGGATGACAGTTATGCAGACCAATTGTATGCAGTGTACAGCGTATGGTCTGAACGCTGACAGGCCGACCCCTCTCCCAACCCTGTAACTTCTGCAGCAATGGTGGCAGCACTCATATGTCTATTTCAGAAAGGCTATCTCTGGATATGAGGCTGAGCACAATGTCTTTGGTCAACCATGGCAAGACCTGTTCTGAATGGAACCTGTCTTGTTAAACCACTGTATGGTCGGCCCCCATGCTGCAGCTCAGTTTCAAGGTGTTGGCAATCTTCTTATGGCCTAGGCCATCTTTATGTAGAGCAACAATTCTTTATTTCAAATTCTCAGATAGTTCTTTGTCATGAGGTGCCATGATGAACTTCCAGTGACCAGAATGAGAGAGTTTAAGAGCAATAACACCAAATGTAACCACCTGCTCCCCATTCACACCTGAGACCTTGTAATACTGATGAGTCACATGACATTGTGGAGGGAAAATGGCAAATTGGGCACAATTCCACTGGTTTAGATATTGATGGCTGTGTGTTGAGTTATTTTAAGGGGAAAACCAAATTTACACTATTATACAAGCTGTACTGTGACTGCTTTACATTGTATCAAAGTGTCATATCTTCATTGTTGTCCCATGATAAGATATAGTAAAATGTGAGGGGTGTACTAATTTTTGTGAGATGCTTTATATATATATATAAATATATATATATATATATGAGAGAGAGAGAGAGAGAGAGAGAGAGAGAGAGTGATTTTTTTCTTGTTATATATATTCCATAGCAAGAAAAAAAATTGTCTACCTAATTATTCTATCCCTATCATCTATTTTTTTTGGAAATGTCGGCCATATTGGAAAAATGGAATGAATCCTTGATTTTTTTTTCACTATTTGGGAGTGAGCAAGTTCTTTTTTGGTTTGGCTAAATTTTTGACCTTGACAGGGGTTCTTTCTTGCTGGCACTCACTCTATTATTCTCTCTCTTATCTATCTACTATCTATCTATCTATCTATCTATTATATATATATATATATTATATATATATATAAACAACAAAAATAGCAGCACTCCTTATTAAATCAATCATGGAGAAATGTATGCGGTGGGTGCCAGCGGTGACTCTTCAATATAAAAAAGCCAATCAATATAAAAATCAACAAAATCCACGGCACTCAAAGAAATTCAAAAAAGTAAATAATTTATTCACCAGTTCACAGAGTAACGTTTCAGCTCCCTCCTGGAGCCCTTTGTCAATGTGTGTGTATATGTGTGTGTGTGTATTTATATATGTATATATGTATGTATACCTATTTTTTTTCTTTTTTTCTGCAAAATTTTTATTTTGTTTATTGAAGTCTGTCTTCAAATAACAGAATTACAACTTCAGCTTCTCAATTTGTTGATGCTAACTTTATGAGGATAATTTTTCAGTTCATTGAACCTTATGCTATGTTTACTTTTCACTATGTGGAACAGACATTGACGAAATATAATCAGTAAGTAACTGTACTTGATTCAAATAAATTTAATTACCATTTTGTTTAAATGTTTTTGCCATCACTGTATTTCCAGAAGTTACTAATCTTCTAGATTCTGCTGCCCTCTAGTGTCTGTTTTAGTAAGTACTTTGTGTTGAAAAAGCAGCATATACTGTATTTTCCCCCGTACACAAACTCATCAGAAACATTTTTTCAGCATTGTAATTTATTTCTTTAACTTCAGTAATTTGTTTATTCTTACTTCCTTCTTCAGTAAAACCCATTGAAATGAAGGTAAGATAAATATGGAAATATTCAGAATGAATAATGAAACAAACGTAACATTTTTTGCTCTTGTGATTTGATTCCATTCTACGCTGTTTTCAGTCCTGTTTAGTAGCATTTTTTTCTGATATATTTCATGAGGCTTTTCCAGCTTCCTACAGTATTATTATTTTTAACATTTATGTATCACAAAGAGGCTTATTCTCAATTACTATGAATACATTTGACTTGGTAAAAATGATTTTTAGATATCTCAGTGGTTATCTAGCACATACAATGTCACTCTAACTTTTAGTCTACAGTCTTTATTCCTTCATTCATTTTCAGAGCCCTTAATACTCAGTTTGCAGCTGCTCCTTTATTTTTGGGATTTTCCCTGAAAAGGTTGTCTTCCCAAAAAACATCCCTGATTAGGTTTTTTTGGGTATTTCAAGGATTGAAGTTTACACTGGATTCTCTGCTTTCTCATTACATGGTTTTAAAAAATTTTACAATACCTCAAGAAAATTTATTTTAAACATATAAGGGTCTTTCCGGGGAAAATTAACTGCATTTTTGACGGGGTTTTTCAACATACAATGCCCAGGAAACTGCCAAAATGTTTGCACAATGTCTGATGTCTTTTTAAATAGTACAGTTATACATGCCGTTTTTGGGGTGATTAGAAAAGTCCTCCTTAAAATTTAAGTCCCCCCCCCCATTTTAGGAGAAAAAAAACATGCTTTAATTGATATCTAAGAAGACCTTTTAAAAATAAAAAAAAGGGGTGGGGGGGGGCCCCCCTGTATCCTCCCCCCCCCCTTTTGGGCGACTTTTAGGGGCCTTTTAACAGACAGGGGGGGTCGGGTAGTAAAGCTTAATTGATTTTATTTTGCCCCTTCTAAATAAAGTGCGGGCATGGTAGTTAAAATGGGTTATTGGTGGTCTATACCCATTTTTCTCTACAGAAACAGGGGGGTTCCCCATTTTCCCTGTCTGTTTTTTTACTTCTGGGGGGGGAACCCCCCCTTTTGGGGTTTCCAAGAAAGGGGCCCACTTTTTTTTTTTTTTTGGGTTTTTGGGGAAAAAGTAATGAAATAAAACACCCCTACCCCCAAAAAACAAAAATTTAAAATTAAAAAGTTTCCCAGCAGGTTTTTTCTGGGTTTTTAGAAAGGACTCGGGTTAATTTTAAATTAAATTTTCTTCAATCTTGTTTTTGCCTTATTTTTTGGGTAACTTTTATAAACTTAAAAACCCAAATTTAAAAATTTTTTCCCATATTATGGTTTCAACTTCAGTGATCACCCCTGAACCATTTAATTGCCCACGGGTGGGCCGGGGAAACCCCCCCCCGGGTTTCGCAGGCCCCACCCAGGGCCCCGAACGAGGGGCACCGCCGCCCGCGATGTGGGGGGTGGGCAGGGTCCCCCGGGCCGGCCTTCACTTTCCTACTTCCCCGGGCCTCCCCTTTTTGCGGGCCCCAGACCCCCCGGCGCAGGCCCTTTCTTTAAGGCCCCGCGCCGGCTCTTTTAAAATTTTTTAAAAAGGGCCAGTTGCACCAAAATTGGGTATTCCCCGGTCCCTGCCCCTTTTTAAAACCTCCCCCTTCCCCTGGTGCTTTTTTCCGGATCTTTAGGGCCCTTTTAGCCTATTAAAAAAAGCTTTTCCAACCTTGTTCTGATTTACCTTTTGTACCGTACCATTACTTCCTTCCCCCGCCCCATGCTTTCTTCCCCGCCTCCCCTGACCTACTCCCTGTCCAGACCACAAAACCATTGCCCCCTTTTCCCTGACCTCTTGCCCGCCCCAACTAGGGCCCTTTCCTGACAAATTCTGAACCAGCTACACCTCGGCTGCCTCCGAAAGCAAGTCACTTTTCAGGGGGGGGAGGGTGCCCCCCGGGGGGGGGGGTTGGGGGGAGGGGGGGGGGGGGGGGAAAAAAAGGAAATTTAAATTTTTCCGCCTTTGGGGGCCCCGGGCCCTCGGGGGGGAAAACCCGGGCCCCCTACTTAGATTCCGCTCCTCCGGGGTTTTACGCCACCTTTGGTGGCCCAAAGGGGACCCAAATACCTCCCCTTTGACAGAAAGATTGGGCCAAATGGATCCCGCCAAGGTTTCTCCCCGCCCAAACGCTGACCTAAACCCCAGGGGTGGCTCAGAATCCAACAATCCTCAGAAAGGCCCAGCAACCCCTCAGCCATCTCTCCCAGATGCAGAAATTTTCCTGGGCTCACCAGCAGAAACCCCGGCCCCCGGGGCTCCCGTTTGCCCCCTCCGGGTTCCCCGGGCTCCCAAACCCGGTCCCCAGCTTCGTCGGGTCTAGCCGGCCCAAAAATTTTAAGGGGACCCCAAAAGGCCTGCGGGCCCTTATCCCCCAATTTCCCCCTTGCATATCGAATTAATGGCAACCAATTTCCTACCGAACGGTTAAGGGGGCCCGTTCGTGCTCACCCTTTTCTCCCCGGGGAAAAGGGCCCTGGCCTGGGCAAACCCCCTCTGGGCCCAGGGACGATGGCCCACAGAAAAACCCTTGCAAAATTCCCCTACCCAAATTCGGAGTTTTTTCGGGGAACCCCCCCCGGGGGGCTTCTTTCCCGAGACCCCCTTGCAAAACCTGCCCCAAAGGGGGGCCCTCTTTGTAGGGCTATCCCGTTTTTTTCCCGCACTTTGGTTTCCCGAGTTATCTTGGAATAACCCGGCTTTACTCCCATTTTTAAGAAGGGCCCTCTCCAGCCCAAAAAGGGGTTCCCTATCTCCCCGGGACCCCCTTTTTCCCTTGAGGGGCCCCTTATTCCCGGGCCCAACTGGGGATTCTGGGAAGGGCCGGGAAAAAACCCCGGCGGGAAACCCGAGAACAGGCTAGACCCCCCGTCTCCCCGACGGGCCCATTTTTTTTCCCAGAGGCCGCCACATTTTCCCTCTTTTGCCTTGCCGAGGGGGGCCATGGTTTGGATAGAGCCCCCCTTTCCCACTGGGAAAGCTAACCAAAAGACGAGAGGAAATTTTTGGCTTTACTGTGGCAGTGCAGACCTTTTTCCCGGGTCCTGTCCATTTGCCCCCTTCGGTTTCCGAAAACGGGGGCACCTTGGGTACGTAGGAGAGGCCCCTTTTGGGAAAGAGAAACCCCTCCCCCTCCCCCTTGCCCATGCCCGTGTTTCTCGGCGGGGGGCCCTTGGTTCCCATTTTCATCTGTCCCCTTCCCTGGACTCTGGGTCAGCGGGAAAATTTTCCCTTTGGACAAGGGCCCTGGTTTGTACCCAAAGCATAATCTCCCTTTTGATCCCCTGGGGGAACCCCCTACCCCATCTCCTCTGTCAGTGGAGAGTTTTCTAAAGGGATCCAATTCGGTTCCGCACTGACCCTTTGGTCCTAAAAAGTAGGGGTTCGGGCACAAGGGGGAACCTTGCTTTTTACGGAAAAAAACCCCTTTTTTCCCCTCGCCCATTCCCCTTTGGGTCACCCCGGGGCCCTCAGCCCATCCCTCCCGGCTCGACTGGCAAAACCGGGCAAATTTCCCTGAGTGGGGTTCGGATGTCATCTCGCTGTTTGGGGGGGCCCCCCTCCCCCCGGTTGCTTACCCGTTCTCCTGTGTTGCCCCTAATTTCTATGAAGGCCTTCCAGAAAACCAAATACCAAGCCTTTGCAATGTCTTCTCCCAAAAAACAAGCTGAGCCCTTTGCCGCCCCATCCCCAAATATAAACGGGTCCCATGATCTTCTCCCGGGGAAATCCCCTCCACGGGGCGGGGTTACCCCCTTTTCGGTACCGAGCCCTTTTGGTTATTTAAAATAAAATCAAGGAGAATCTCCAAAAGGGGGTTTTCCTTCCCCCAAGTCCCCCTCTCCAGCTCGGGCCCGGTTTTTTTTTTCGGGGCAAAGGAAGGGGATGGTACCCAAACTCGTTGCATAGACAACCCCAAAGGGGCCCTAAACCCAAAAATCACGGTAAAAACCGCTACCCTCAAAACCCTGATCACGGAATTTTTTTGACCGGGCTTAAAAGGTGCCAAGGATTTCACAAAACGGGATTCGGGGGGTTTAAAAACCCTCATAGGGAAATACGGAGGGCGATGAAGGGAAGCCCGTTTTCCCAACACCCGAAAAGGGCACTTCGAGTCCCTTTGGTCATCCCCCTTTCGGGCTCCGCAATGCCCCCGGCCTTTTCCCCAAAAAATTCATAAATTTGACACCCTTCCCGGGACCTCCTGTACACTGCGGGTTTGTTTACCTAGAGACATTCTGGTGTTTCCCCCCGACCTGGACCCTTTAAAAGGTTAAACGAAACCGCCCAATCCTCAGACGTTCAAAGGCCCCCTTTCCTCTATCCCAAAGCCCGAGAATCCTTTTTCTTCAGCAAAACCCCTTCCCTTTGGCCTACATCTTTTCCGCCCAAGGGCCTGCAGATGGCCCCCCTTTAATTTGTTTTCCCTGCCCAAACATTTGGCCGCCCCCGGGGGCCTCCAAAGCCAAACAAAAGATTCCGGGGGTTCACCAACATTATGGGGGAAATTTATACCACATTTCTCCTCGCGGGTATCTCCCATAGGGGCTTTTCCAGGAAAAACGCCAATAAAAGCTCGGGGCCCCCAGCGGAAGGGGAAGCCTTCATTAAGTTAAAGTCTGCCTCCGCCCTGCCCCTGTTGCTCTTCGCCCAGATCCCAAAAAAAACTTTTTTTCTCGAGGTTATGCCCCCTTGGTGGGGGCCGGGGCCGAAACCCCTCCCAAAAAGGGGCCCAAAAAAAAAAAACCCCCTTTAATTTGGGGTTTTTTTCTAAAATTTTTCCTTCCCCTGAAAGGAATTACCAATGGGGCGACCGGGATTTCCCTGCCCATAAGCTGGCTCTGGAAGATGGCGGTATCTTTTGGGGGGGGCTCGTCCCCCAAAGTCAGCTTTATCCCGCCCTTTTAAAAACCTGAAATATATCCAATGCTAAACGTTAAATCCACCCCAGGCTCTTGGCCCCCTCCCCCTTTTCCCGGGTTTTTAATTTTTTTAAATAAATTTCCCCCCTTGCGGAAAAAATGTAAAGGGCCCGACCTCTCTCCCGTCTTTGGATTTTACGGGGGCCCGAATCCCCCCCCGGGAAATTTAATCCCTCCAAAGGGCCCTCATCTCTCCCGGGCCCCGGTAGACCTAAAACGCTTTCCTGGGGGAAAAGACATACGTCCCCCCGGGTTTTTCCCGGAAAAGTTTATTGTCAGGGGGTAAATTGCTTCCTTAGGGCGGGGCCCCCGGGGATGCAGAGGCCCTCCCTCCCTCATCTCTCGATTCTACGGGTGGCCCCGGCCTTTTGCCCGGGAGGCGTGGTTGGGGAGTCCTGCGTTTCCCTGTCCCCGGAACAAGCCCCCTCCTAAAACCCGGCCCGGGGCTCCTTCCTCAAACTTTCCCCCGGGGGGCTGCCCTTGGACCCATGGGGCCCATGGATTTTACCCGGATCCCCCTCCTTCTTCGGCAACACCGTGATCTGGGGGGGTTTTACAACCGTTTTCAAAGATCCCCCACTTTTTTCCCCCAATTGCCTTTTTCCTCCCCTCACCCCTCGCCTTCCCACCCTATTTTTTTCAAAATTTTATTTTTCCCCCGGCCCCTTGCAAGGGGCGTCCAATTTGTTCCAGATTCGGGCGTCCCTTTCCCAACCAACTACAAGTGAAACTGGACTTTTCTTCCCCCTCCCAAACCCCCGCCCAAAATGGGCAGGAAAGGAGGGAAAACCCAACCTGGGCCCTGTTTACCTCACCATTTTGTCTCCCCAACGCCGGATGTTTGGGTTTCCATTTGTTCCCCTGGCCGAGTTTTCCTATAACCCCCTTTGGGAAAGGGAGCCCTCCCGGAGCTGCCCCTTTCTTTTTGCCCTACGGGGCGAATCCCCCCCACCCCTCCCCCTTTTTTGTACCCTCGGAGGGTTTCCATGAAAGAACTGGTCCAGGCCCTTAAACAGTTATCTGGAAAAGACCACCATTCTCTACCCAGGCTTCCGTCGAACCCAAGGCAAAACCCGAAAAAAAGCAAAGACCTCCCCCAAAACCTTTTCTCCCAAAGGTGCCCAAAGGTGGGTTGTCAGTAAATATTACGTTTTTCGGGTTTCCCGTTTTAAAAGCTGGGCCCCCGGGTTTCCCGGGGCCCATTCGGGGGTTTCTTAAGCGCATAACCCCAAAGTAGCATAAAACCCGCCTTCCTCCCCCCTAATGCGGGTCCCAAAACCCCTTTCCAGGGCCCCTTTTTCTGAAACCGGTGCCCCTAAATCGCTTCTCTCGGGTACTTGCTCCTCCCACTCCAAAGAGGCCGATCCCCCGGGATGTTTTTTGGGTTAAAGGAATTCTAGATGTGAAAGGGGCAAGGGAAGCTTTTTTTTCCTCATTGACGGGAAAGGGGGTTTCCCGGGGGCCCGAAAGAGGGCCGGGGACCAGGGGACAAATTTGGTTTAGTAACATAATTCGGGTTTTCCTCCAGGCCATAAGGGGGGAAAACCCAAAGGGGGGGTTTTGGGTCTGTAAAGGGGGGGGCCCGCGCCCCCCGCCCCCGGGTCGCGGGCCAACCCTGGCCCCCCACGAGGGGCACCCCCGCCCGCTTTTGTGGGTGGGGGGCACGCCCCCCGGGCCGGCCAGTAAACCCTCCTACTTAGGGGGCCGCTCCTGTTCCCGCCCCCCGGCGCGCCGTCCCTTCCAAAGGGGCCCGGCGCCCCGGGGGTTCTGTAAAAATTTAAAGGGCCCAGTGCCCCGGAAAAAGGGGTATTCCCCTGGTCCTGCCCCTTTTTTAAACCTCCCCTTCCTGGTGCTTGTTGCCCGGAATCTTTAGTGCCTTTTATTTATTGAGAAAGTTTCCCCAACCTTTTTCCTAAATTTACCGTCCCCGACAAAGCATTTTGGGCCGTTTCCCTTACCTACTCCCTGTCCAAGACCACAAAATATTCCCCCCCCCTGTCCAAACCCTTTTTCCCCGCCCCCGACTACGACCCCCCCTCCCCTAACATTTCCCACCACGCTACCCCCCCGGTGCCTCCGCAAGCAAGTCACCAGGGGTAGGGACCTGAAACCCCCCCCGCCGCGCAAGTCCATCCCGTTTTGCGGCGGGCTCTGGTAAAAAAGGGGCCCTTATTAGATTCCGCTCCCGGGCGTGGCTTACGCCATCGCTTGCGGGGGTTTCCAGAGGACCACTATCCCCGACGGGACATTAAAATTGTATTTGTTGGACCACGAATTTTTTTAAAGCAAAACCTTTATGTTTCCCTTTTGGGAAACCCCCCTTTGTTTTACCCCCCCTTTCTGGTCTGAATCGGGTTTTGAACTCCCCCCCCTTGGGATTTTTCCCCCTTTCCCATTCGGGATTTGCCATATAAAAACCTTTTCCCTTTCTTCCTGCTATTTATAACACTGAGAGAAGGAAGGAGGATAGCAGTGTTTTAAAGGATTTCTTTGAGTTTCTGCAGGACAGTCACCAGGTAAAATATTTAACAACTTTCCAAACAGCCAAAAATGGAGGGAAGGATTATTTAGAAAGTTGATTAATTTTGCAATTAGGAAGAATGCCAGGGGTTTAAGAAGTCTGTTTTTTTTAAAGGGCTTTTTGGTTTTTTTTTTTGGGTTTACATTTCTTTTTTTCCCCCCCCAATTCCCAAAGCCCCTAAATTTTCCCCCCTACCTGAAAATGTGAGGATTTTTTTTTTTGCGGGGAAAAATGTGCTTTTCCCGAGGGTTATTCATATTACCAACAAAAAACTGGAAACCGCCCAAAAAAAATTTCCCAAGGGGACAAAAAGTGAAAAAAAAAAGGGATTGGCCTGTTTTTTTTTTTTTTTTTCCGGAGTTTTATCTCTGGGATAAAAAATGTGTTATCTTTTTTTGGGAGGGTTTTTACACAACCGACAATACCAAAAATTGTATGGTTTGGTTTTGTTTTGGACGGGAAAAAAATTCCAAACATTTTTTGGTCTTTGAAATTTTTTTGCTGGGGCCATTTTCTGCGCCAATAACTTTTTTGTCTAACCCTACGGAATTGAGTGAGGATGCCCTTTTTTTTGGGTGAAGTGTAGGTTTTATTTCTAAACCCAAGGGTTTGGGAATGAATGCTAATTTTTTGATCAATTTTAACTCTATATAAATGACAGACCGTGGGCTGTTTTTTCCTTTCCGGTGGGGGGGAAATACCTGTTTCCCAAAAAAATGGCCCGCATGTAGCACCCATGAACCCTTTTAAAAAGAACAATACTATCCAGCTGTAACTTTGTACAAAATTTTAAAAAACCCCAAAAAAAAGGGAGGGTTTGGTTTAAAGGGTTTTTTTCCTCCATTAGGTCCCTTTAGAAGAGGAAAATACCCAAAAGGGAAAAATTAAAAAAAAAGGGGGGGGGGGAACAGGGTCTTATGGAGGCTTTTGGGGGGCCAACAAATAACCCCAATCCACCAAGCCTGTGTGAGCCCAACCCCTGGAACTTATTAACTTTTTCCATCCCAATTCCGCCTGAGGTCATTACAGAGTGTGGCCATCTTCAGGACTAACATTGTTCTATTTGTAGTAGACAGGTTTTTAACCCCTTGCATCTGTAAATTCCTTGTGTATACTACTGTTTGATTTTATGCTGAGCCACTGTTAATATGCTATTTTGCATGTGAAATAATGATGATGACTAATTGTACTAAAGTGTCAGCAAGCCTTGGGTTCACTACAGACACTGGTGACCCTTGGATGAACTTTATCATGGACTATGTCTGGAGAGTGAATATCTGCTAAGTCACTGTGATATTGCTTTATTTGAATTCCATTTGAGGAATGGGTTACCATAGACCTAGTATATTTGATAGTGCTATTAGTACTTGTGATACCTATGGTTTAAACCTCTGTCGGACCACAGAAAAGGATGTACTTAACCTTTTGAAGCCTGAGCCTTTTCCAGGATGCAGCTGGGAAGGCGTATCGCCCTATTTATTGGCCATGGATCTCTGCATGGAAATTAAGGACTTCTATGGAAAGGATTGCTGCCTAGCTGTGTTGGAGGATTCCCTTGGACAGGTACACTAAGGAGGTGTACTCGAGAGGTAATGCACCGAAGAGGCCCCTGCTGGCCTACCAAGTAAATGGTATCCAGAGTGTTGACTCTGACCTGGTCCATCTAGATCCACTTCTCCTGGGGTTGCTCTGCTATCCCCTTGCAGTCTGGAGGTTGCTAGGATGTTGGTTCTTCTGGGGTTAGAGTTCTCCTTGCCGTCCAAGCTGCATCCCCATAAGGGACACTTTTGGGGGAGACCTCTGATGGCTGCAAACTGCAAGGCAGGTGAAGGAAGGATTGTGTATGTAACTACTGGAAAGAGAGATACCATGTTGAACAACTTGCCGATAAATAAAAGGGTCAAGTGATGCTTGATTCCAATGTTAACCCTTCATCTGCCTCCTGCTTCCTGAAGTGTGCGTCTGAGGGTAAGAACACCATCCACACTGCAGTTCCCCCACCTTTAATGTGACAAATGCCTCTAGAAGTTTGAGAGGTTTTGGTGAGTGACTGCCATTGTGACAAGTGAGATAGTGCTCAATTCATGCCACTATGACTCCCATCTTCTCCTCTGCCTCTGCCCTGATCGTGTCCCATTACATATTTTAACATGATCATTCTATGTATTACTCTGCTTTCATTTTTATATCTTTATTATGCATACTGAACAATAGTGGTGTGCATGGCAGCATTGCAAAAAGAAAGCAGGTACTGTAAGCCTGGCTGTAGGAAGAATATTTTGTGGATGGATAAGACCAAATTGGAGATTTTTGGTTTGAATGAGAAGCTTTGTGTTTGGGGAATGGAAAACAATGCATTCCAGCGTAAAAACCTCATACCCTTCATGAAACACAATAGTGGTAATATTGTGGTTTGGGCCTACTTTGATTAATCTGGGCCAATACGGATTACCATTATTAATCAACCAATGAATTCTAAGTTATACCCCCATGTTCTAAAGGAAAAATTCAGGACATCTATCAGTGATCTCAATCCCAAGAGAAGATGGGTCACACTGCAAGACAAGAATCCTAAGCACAAGTTAGTCTACCAAAACTGGTTAAGGAAGAATAAAGTTGTGTAATGGACAAGTCAAAGTTAATCTAAGAGAAATGTTGTGGAAGGACCTGAAGCAAGTAGTTCATGGGAAGAAGCCCACCAATATAATAGTTCTGAATACGTTTTGTATGGAGGAACGGTCTAAAATATAACCAAGCTGATGTGAAGGACTAATCAACAAGTACCAGAAATGTTTCAATTCAGTTATTACTGCACAAGTGGATTATACCATGTACTGAACGCAAAGGTTTACATACGGTACTCTTACCTGTATTTCATGACACTGAAGCATTTTTCATAATAAATGACCAAGTGTAATATTTTCTAAGCATTTGTTTATTTTGCTTGCTTTATCATTTTCAAGATCTTTGTGCAAATCTGGTGACATTTTAGGTCAAATTTATGCAAAAATAAGATATAGATGTGTATACATGAATGTTAGTATGTCGCCTTTTTTCATTGTAGAAAGGATACATGCTAGGTGAACTATGTCCGGTAGATACTATACTTTTAATTTTGCATTTCCCCTGACATGTCCGTAGTCAATTTATAATTGATATGGTAGGTAATTTTTTTTTCTAGTTAGTGGAGTTTATAAACATAGAGTGTCCTGGTTTTCTGATTTCTGAGAACAAAATTTGCTAATAAAAAAATGACCAATAAGTGAATTGTTGAATCCTCAAACAGTTCATCTAAAATTATTATTTAAAAGGAAACAGTTATTTACTTAGTTCTAGTGAATGATTGAATACATTTTATATGACACATCACGTGTTATAAATGTGTACATAAGACTTATGGGTAAAAATGTTCTAAAAGTATCTTTACTCACATTATTCACATTTGTTTCACCAAGGATCTTAAAAAAAAGAAACTGATATATATATATTTTTTTTATTCCTTGCCCTAAGCTTTTCCTGTACAGATCAACATGTTGGATTGGGTTCAGCTTTCTAATATAAAACACTATTTGCCATTTCTTTTTTTTTTTCTTTACAGGCACAGAAGCCCTTCTACCTGACGTGCCCTCTGACATCAGCTGTCACTCATGAAATGCGTACCGGACTGCTTTCTACAGGGATAATTAATAACATTGTATAACCTCAATTTGGGTACTTCATTTTATGGAAGGGAAATATGTATTGATTATATACAGCAGACTTCATGCGTACAGTAAAAGCTTTTGTAATAAAAAGTATTGATGTTGTCATAACCACCATAAGTTTTGTGCTATTGGATAGAAAGAATGAATGTGGAAGCATACAATTTTTAATGCAGTTTTCCTTTGAAGTAATTTTTGTGATTCTGATGCATCAAAAATAAATGGTCTCTAAACAGTAGGGATCCTGAAGGTTCTGCTTATGTAGTAGCGTTGTTGGTAATCTTGGTCTGGAAAAACACCACCATTTTGGGCCCTGTTCACAGCTCAATGGCTGTACCAGACTGGGCCCAGGAGCAGGCATCTCTAGCCTTATATGCTCCTGGGAAAAAAAGCTTACAGGTGCAGCTGATTGCTGAATGACAACTCAAAGATTCCACAGCTAGGGGAACACTTGCATGATACAGACTGCACATTAGCTTGGTACCTGTTCACACCAGTATGCAGAAAAGCCACAGTATAATGCATGGAGAGACTGCAAAAAAAAATGCAAAAATACCTATTGAACAACCACTCACACATCCTCGGGACATGAGGGGGTGGCCGCAGGTATTACAATTGCATATAGATAAAGCAATACATAAGGGTGCAAACGTGTGGTGCATCATGCCGGCTTACAGCCTCTTAGTGCCGCCAATACTAACAGATTAGGCGGGCTGCCCAGCACTTTTGGGTATCCAACACAAAAAAACATAGTCACCCCTAGCTCTCCAGCACTGTTGGGCAGATAAAAAATGTCATACTGGAAAAATGTTAAATATGAGGTATTGTGTGTTTTAAATGTTGGTCTGGGTATAATGGGATTTGTTTGATGGTATTATAACAGGTGATAAGTATGGGGAGAAATTTGTTCCTTGTAATATCTAGTAACTACACGACTATTATTAACAGGTATCAGTAAATGTTTGTGGTTGGGGGAGGGAATGACAGCACAGCGACTCCCACAGACCCATGGTTGCAAACAGGAAAAAGAAGGGCTCAAAAGTCCAAGTAGCCAGCACCGTATCTTTAAAATTAATCAGAACTTTATTATACATCCATTAAAAGATATAGATTTCCATTTAGTCAGAAAAGCTGTATATACACCCTTATTCCTAGCATGTATGTTAAAAAATACTGCACAGTAAAAACAACTATCTAACCAATGGTAGCATAGGTGGGTCATTAGCAATAGGTGTTAGATAATTAATTACAAGCAAAGACTGGAAATGCAACAAAATATATAACCATCAGCACATTACTCAAAATTAGAGAATATGTTATAATTAGAGATGAGCGAACCCTAAAACGTTCGAATAGAACCTCAAATTTTGAGAAGTTCGGTTCAAAGTTCAGCAACTGAACCGAATTCGAACCCCTTTTAAAGAAAAAGGGAGTTTTTTGGTTAATTTTTAAAACCCAACAGGTGAGGAGGAAGTGCAATTAGCATCCATAACATAAAAGGTAGTGGAACAATTTGCCTAGGATTTTCCCCGGGTTTAAAAAATTGGACATTTTTTTAGTCCGAAATTACCGCGGAGTGCGCAAATTACGGCGGGAAAATACGCCCCTAGTCATTAGGGTAATCCACGTTCTCAAAAGAACTTGGAAAACGTCCCTTTTCCCTGTTTGGCGAATCCCCGGGGGGGGGAAAAAAGTGACTGTAAAATTACCAGCGGCGTATATGCCCGCGGAATGCAAGTCATGGGCCGGGGGTGCCGGCCCCCCGCCCCCGCCCCCGCCCCGCCCCCTCCCTCCACACGGCGTATTTGCGGGGGCGAATTACGCCCGCTTTTAAGCCGGTGAACCTACCCCTAAGAGTAACAGAAAAAAATTCCGGGCTAAAATAATAAATTTCCTTTTAAATGGCTAACTGAAAAAAAAGAGGACACGTAGCTATAGAAAGTGAAAAGGTACAGCGCAAAGGGGCCCCTTTGACAATAAGAAAAACCCCGGTATTGGGGAAGGCACAGGTAACTGGCGGACCCCCTTTTCCCGGAGCCAAGAAAACCTATATGGGTGGCAGCAAGAAATCCCAACAGGGAACATGGAGGTTAGCTGGCGGGCCGTAGTTATAGGGGGTGCAGCGGTGGGCAGGGCTGTGCTTCTTTTTTTAAACATTTCGGGGGCCTCATGCGCAAATCAAATGGGGCCCCCACCCATTACTACTTCTATTTTTAAATATAACGGGCCCCCTTTTTTATTAGGGCTATGAGGGAGTACTGCCCTATTGGCACCCTGGTATCCCTTTTCAGTAGCCTACCACAAAAACCACAAAAATTTACCTTATGGCATCACAATAAAATTTGCAAGAAGAAATGAGTATTTGAAACAAGATTTTTGGGAATAGGACATTGACTATCGCTGTCTTTTAGAGCAGCACAACCTCAAAACCAGAAAAAAATGACCTTTCGGACACTCAATACAATTAGCAAGAAGAAATGACTATTTAAAACAAGATTTTTTTTGATAGGACAAATCGGATAAATATTAAAAAGGTCAAGATTTTTCCACAGTCTCTTATTGAAGAACTGTATTCCAAAGACAGCATATCAACAGTGTTCTTAAATGCCTATACTTTGCAACGGCAAATAGATTATAAACAGACTTTTTTCTATGTAATATCTATGCAAAACTCCCTACCTCCCTAACTATTGCTGTGTATAATTCCCTAAGTTAGCTGTCCCCTCCCCCCGACTAATCTAATTAGCAGCTTTTCCTGTGTTAAATCACTATTAAATGGTATTTCTGCCTGCTGAAAAACCAGCAGACACAGGCAGCAGTGTGTTCACTACAGAAAGTAAGGTGGAAATGGCGTTCAACAGGAAATAGAGTGGCATACACATGTGATGTCATGTGATTTTAGCAGCCAATGAGATCCCTACACCCTCACTGGTGATGTTTTTGACCCTCCCCCCCACCCCACCTCTGCGCTCTGCACTGATTGGCCGGCCACCAAAACTGAAGGAAGCAGTTGAAAAAGGCGCTGAATGCCTGTGTCGAACCTGAACTTTTTACCGAACTTGCGGCAAAAAATTTGGTTTGACTCGTAAAAAATGTAAAGTTCGTGCCGAACTAAGCATTTTCCGAACGGTTCGGCTCAACACTAGTTATAATGAATGAAAGTGTCAATGTCAAAATAATAAATGCTCATTTTTAATTTCCAAATCCAATAAACCTCCCTATGTGTTAAGAGTTCTCTCCTGTCACCTCCTCTTACCGACAAGTTAATAGTTTCTCTCCCATATACTTTGAAAGACATAGGATTGCCCCCATGTAAATTAGCAAAGTGTTTTAATGCACCCGAGGATTTAACACTAGTAGAATTGACAATATCAGAGATATACTCCATTTTTTTAAAGGTCAGATGTCCAACATAGTTAATCAAACCACAGGTGCATTCAATAGTAAACACAATGTAATTAATGAAGCTTCTTATGGAATATTTTTCAACTGATTGTAAGTTTATGTCTTCACTGCAATATAATACGATCGTATTTTCAACAGTTTTTGGATTCTAAAACCGCTGAAAATATGATTGTTCAGGCAGCCCATAGCCTTTAATAGAAAAAACGAACTGTAGTCTACACAGGTTGTTTTTTCTCTGCTTGTCTTCTGATGCGGGCATATTCTACAACATGTATGACACGCCGGCACTTTGCATTTTTTCAATTGTAGGGGCCGATGGCAAAAAAACAAGAACCGACCGCAGTTTTTGCACAAAACGTGACAAAAATCGCGGCCGTGGATCGGACAAAACACATTCGACTTTCGGACGTTTTGTGTCCAATGCCATGTGGACATAGCCCAAAGGTTCTATCACGTCTGTTTGTTTCATGTGATGACACAATTTGCATCGACTCTGACCACATCTGAAATTACCATTCAAGTTTGACCTGTCGCCGAGAAGAGTGTTTTTCTCTTTAAACAGACTAGGTGATAAAATAGAACCGATAGTCCTTCCTCTTTTGGGAATAAATGTGCACCAATTATCAAGGATCCCAGCTATAGCAGGATCCTGGTACAATATAGGGAGGTTTTTTTGATTATCTGTACTACCTGATGATACTGTTTGTTAAATTGTGCTGAAAAGGTAAGCCATATGTAAAAGAGAAACATGGACCGCACATCCTTGCTATAAGTTGATCTAATGCTTCTCAGCATAAAGTGGGTCCCTACACTAATGGGGGTAACACTGCCTGGCGGCCACCGACGCAGCAAAAACCACTGCTGCCAGACCTAGCCCCCCTGGCTCTGGGCTGCACCACCTCACCAGCACAGCATCAACGGCCGCCGCACAGCACCACCACCAAAAAAAGGAAAGGTTGACACTGCTCACCTCTCCTGGGCTCCCTGCAAGTAGACTGAAAAAAATAGGGCATTAACCCTTATACAGACTATTTCTAATTAAAAACACCTGAGCCAAATGGGGAGGAGTGCTCGACCACGCGAACAAGCAAAGACATATTGTAAACCCTATGTAAAAGAGAAACATGGACCGCACATCCTTGCTATACGGTGATCTAATGCTTCTTGGCATAATTTTTTACAAAAATGAATAGGAGGAAGTGGGGAAACAGCCACCTTTGTTCATGTTTCTACATTTTTTATACACTGCAGAAGGTTGTGCTAATGATGGTGCCACTAGTGGTCAGTTACCCTAGGGGGACTGTAAAAGTACATTGAAAAAATAATAATTTTTTATATTGTTAAAAGCTTAAATCACCCCCTTTTGCCATTTTAATAATAAATAAATAATAAAATAGTTACATATTATTGGTATGGCCACATCGTAAAAGTTCAGTCTATTAAAATATAACATAATTTATCCCATATGCTGAACACTGTAAAGCCTTAATAAGGCTTTCATTTCCACCATGTCTCCCATTTTATTACTTCCCCCAGGCAGGAAGTGGGGAAACAGCCTTCTTTGTTCATGTTTCTGCATTTTTTATCCAAGCCTTTTTATTCAGGCCTTATACGAGGCTTTTATAAAAGTCTTCATAAGGTTTCCAGTCACTGTGTTGACCAATCGGCACCCCGCAATCTCGCTGTGTAGTACAGTTTCAGATTCATTAAGATGTTGCAGCCATGGCTGCTGCAGTATTTAAGAGGTTAAACAGCAGGGAATGGAGCTGGCTCTGTTCCCTGCTGTTACTGACGGGTTTCAGCTGCAATTAGCAGCTGACAGCAGCCTTCTACATACCATGATTACTGAGTAATCCCACTACAGAGACCCTTACTGGCACCAGGAGGTACCGGTACGTTCTGTGTCGGTAAGGCGTTAAGTGTAGAGTATGTTATGTGTCTGTATAGGATAGTTATACAATGAATGGTAAATGTAGAATCCTGCTGAGTCATTGTGTAATACTGACACCTGAAGGGATACACACAGATGTCTTGTGATGTATTGTCTCCTATCAGGGAAAGACGAAAGGAGACAGAGGCTATAAATGTCAGCCATCCAGTTAGTTCTGGAAACTTCCAGTTAGTGTTAATTGGGTACCCAGTGGGTCAGTTATTAAAAAGTTGTCCTGAACACAAAGCCTGCTGTGTACCAGGAGCAGGATGCCCCTTTACACTAGGCTAAGACCACTCACAAAAACTACAAAGCTGTGAAAGGCTTTCCTAGTTGAAGAGATAGCAGGACAAAAATACAGAAAGAGAGTGTAGCCCAGGAAGATATCTTTAGAGACGGTGACATGGAAAAATACACAGAGAGAAAATTCAAGAAAGAGTATTGCTGCAGGCCATTTGTGGGGGCCGGTTATGAAGAAGAACTAGCCACCATAACTGGTGTAGTTCAGTTAGACCTATGATGTGGCACTTAGTCAGGAGAGAGCCAGATGGCTGTTGAAGTTAGTTTGAACCATTCACCTATTGTGAAGGGTTGAGATAAGACTGAGGCAGTAGATAGCTAAGGCGCTGTTTATGATAACAGAAGCAAAGTGTATCTGTGTCTTTTAAGTGTATGAAGAGTTTCGAAATGTGTAACATACCACTCAGCACACCTACCACCGACATCTTACAGAGTAGATACATTTTGTATATAGTGGTGGATTTTAGTATATTTTATTGGTCGTAATGTGCCTATAAATATATTGCATTTTAACCCCTTAGAATCACAGAAACCAATTTTGTAATGTATTGCTAAAAACACACCACTATATTATTTGGTTCACAAAACATGTATGAATTCACAGACCAAAAGTGCACCCTATTTAGATACAATGTAACTTTTCTTTAAACTGACATATAAAAAAGTCTATCCCTACTCTAAAAGGGGTTACCTTGTATGAC
>JAODAL010057412.1:0-22692 GCA_025379985.1 Phyllomedusa bahiana
CTCGTTGGAAAACTTTGGAATGGTAAAATATTTTCCTCAAAAAGCATTTATTGAAAAAAATCCGATTTAAATAAAAAAAATCAGATTTTTTTGATTTTTTTTTTAAAAAACATGGATTTTTATCCACCCTGGCTGCAGCGCAGTGTGAACACAGTCCTTGACGCAGCATAACAGCCTATTATACAGCGCAGCCATGAGACTAATGCAATCAGAGCACACGCAGATTAGTAGGATCGGGTAACGGGCGAGGATCCGGGCAGATCACTGCAGCACTGGGCTCGTCCGGTCATACAGCAGCGCTCCGCTCACCGCCCCCGTAGTTGAGCCATCTGTAGTACTGATAGAAGGGAAACAGCCTCCGGTAGTAGATCGGCAGCAGGTCCGGCAGACTGGCCGGCTCGTACACTGACAGGTCCATGCTGCGGTGCAACAAGCTCCCGCTACTGACAGCAACAACACAAACTACGCGGGAAACACGAGACCACGCCCACTCCTTTCGCCAGGAACACGTCACTTCCTACTTCCTACCAAGAGCATCATGGGAGATGTAGTTTTCTTGTGCACATGTCGCAGTCACGCAGTGTGAGGAGAGCAGGCTGTGGCGCTGTGCTGCTGATCAGTAGAATATAGCTCCATGTTCTTTCGTCCTGTTAGTAGCCGAAATGAGACAAGTCACAGAGCAGGACCTTGGCCGTGAATGACGGATTTCGCTTAAACAGTTTACCAATGCCTGACCAGATGAGGGCGCTAAACAGGGCGGGACCAGAGCTAGCAGTACTGTACATGATGGGAAGACGCCACAGGAAGGCGATAATCTGCTTTAACCCCTTAACTGCTGCAGCCAATTGTGACCTTCCGGACTGAAATCTTACATGCGTCGCTTTACGTGGGAATAACTTTTTGATAATTTTACCTATCCATGTGATTCAGAGACTGGTTTCTCCTGACACATTGTGCTTTAACTCCTTAACCGCCCACCGTCTTTTGACGTTGGCTGGTGCAGGTTGTGTGCAGCGGCGTCTTTTGGCTTCGCTGCAGACATCGGAGTTTGCGGCTCCGGGTGCCGCAGAAGCGCTGAGATCGGGGCTGTATTACACAGCCCTGTTCCCAGAGCATCCCCTGCGAGCACCGGGAAGCAGGGGGACCCCCGCGCCCCGATGCTTTAACCCTTTGATTGCGGCGGATCATCACCGCAGCGCAATCAAAGGGTTCCCCTGCTCTGTCGAGTGATTGGGACTCCCGATGACCTGACAGAGCCCGGGGAACGGCTGCACAGTCAGCCCTGGGGACATAGTGTAGCTCCAGGCCTGTCTGTGTAATAAGCCAGTGACCAGGGCACACTGTGTGCTGTCCTGATCACTGCCTGTGTCAGACTGACACAGATTATAATGTATTAGCATATATGAATATGCTAATACATTTCCAAGTGTAAAAAAAAATAATATATAACAGTTCTGCCTTCATAGGATTTAAAAAGTTTAAAAAAAACAGAAAAAGTGTAAAAAAAAGAATAAAAAAATAAATATTAAAATAAAAAAAATATTTAATAAAAAATAATTGTGTATATATTACACACACAAACAAAACTTACACATATTAGGTATCCACATGACTGTAATAACCTGTAGAATTAAGCTAACAAGTTAATAAGTGCGAAATGTGAATGGTGTAAAAAAAAGTTAAAAAAAAAAATTTTTACAAAAAAATAAAAAAAATCTGCAATTATTTATAAGTGAACTTAAACTATTCCCCCATAAAGTACAACTTGTCTCGAATAAAACGAGGCCTCATACAACTGCATCATTGAAAAAAATAAAAAAGTTACAACTGTTGAAACGCAAGGAGGCAAAAACTAAAAAAATGTTCTGGTCATTAACTACTTTTCAGGCGTTTGGCTTAAGGAGTTAAGTTAGAAAGAAATTTAAGTCAATACAACCCTTGTTTATCTGTGAAAAATATCAAAATGGCGTGACAACTTGGAAAAAAATTTCCATTTTTGAAGTTCAAATATTTGTGTGTAAGAGAGTTATTCCATACAAAATAGTTTATAACTAGCATCTACCATATGTTTACTGTAGGTTGGCATAATTTTTTAAATGTCTTCTTATTTTTTTATGACAGGGTCTTAGAAATTTTGTAATAATTTTTCACATTTTCAAAAAAATTTGCAAAAGACTTTTTTCAGGGACTAGTCCAGTTCTAATGTGGCTTTGAGGGGCCTGTATGTTAGATATCTCCATAAATGACTTCATTTAAGAAACTACACCCCTTAAAATATTTAGAGCAGAATTTAGGAAGTTTGTTCAGCCTTTGGGGATTTCAACGTAATTAAAGGGGTTTTGCCAAGACGTGAGTTCCTTACTTCTTATCTGCTCAGGGGTGTTGGGAGGGAGGGGTGGAGAGGGGGGTGAACAAAGAGCAAGAAGGGTCTGCAATGTTTACTCAAATAATTACATTACAAAGTGGATTCTCTATATAAAAGACACAGGCTCATTCACTGCTTTTTTCTTCCCAGTCCCTTGCAAGCTCCTTCATGTTCCCTTTCATCAGATAAGAAGTGCAGACAAGCGCGGCCAGATCAGCTCCTGTCAGTGTCCTGGTCGTGTCTAACGTAAACTTTCAGGAAACTAAGGGGGACTGAGCAATGCTGTAGCTCTCAGAGGCTTCACTTTTTGTAATCACATATATTTAGAAAAGTGATTAAATACCCATTTTGGAGGATCCCATGTCAACATTACATCATGGCAAAACCCCTTTAAACGAAAATCCAGGAGAATTTTTTTTTGCACCCTGCGGTCACATTGCATGAGTGCCCATGAGTGACAGAGGGAGCTCCCTCCCTCTGTTAACCACCAAGATGGTGCGGACGCTACTGACTGCATTATTTAAGGAGTTAAATGGTCCAGATCGTAGCTATCTCCGTTCCTTGCCGCTGCAGCAGGGATCCGGATATACATCACTGCTGCTGCATATGCTGAATGCACTGCCTCTGAGCCCGCACCATCCAAGCACTGTACAACATATGTCAGTCAGGAGACTTGTTAACTCTTTTGTGGGGTCTGGGAGAGTTGGCAAGTTTGACGTCCGCACCCTCTGCACCTCCCTTGCTATACTATTGTTAATGAGGTCACGTAACTGTCTTTTCATTTGCATACAAGTGAGTAGAGTAGTGAGGGGATAGAGGTTACGGGGTTTAAGGTGGGAGTGGGGTGCTAGAGGTGGGGAAAGGAGGTTAGGATGGGAGAGTGGGAAAAATGGGGGTTTAGAGTGGAGGTGGGGAAGGGAAGGTAGAGTAGGCGTGGGTTCGGTTTTGGGGACAGGTTGCGGTTGTATATTGTGTTGCTGGTAGGCCACACAACACAATTGGGCAGGAAGAGGACCCCCTAGGGATTGTGTGGTAGCTGTGGCCTGTACCTAGGCTTGGATTGTCCCAAAGGGGAATATGGCAAACACCTGGTGGGACCCTGGGCATGGTCGCCCCCTGGGCTGCTTTTAGGAAGAAAGGCAGGGGAAAAAAAAGGTAAAAAGAAAGAGACAGATTGACAGTCATGTGCAGTATGTGCAATCATGTACAGTAGGTGTAGGGTGGGCCCCAAGAATTAACTTCACTGGTGGACCCCAAGGATGAGCCTCGCTGGTAGGCCCCAGGTACTCAAAGCCGACACTGCTTAATACTGTTCAAAAGGAGAAAAGCTCTGACAGATTTTATTACATACTCTGGAAATATGATCAGTCTAGCTGGAAAAAACAAGTATTTAATACTATTAAAGGGGTTGTCTCACTGCAAGGATGACTTTTTATGTTAAAGATCTTGCAAAAACAAATCACTTTGCAATATGTGTCCATTAACAGTGTCCTACCTATTTTGAGATATCCCCTTTTGTATTGACTGCATCGCTATAGCTACAGACCTGTTTGATATCTCCTGATAGGTTGACAGCACTGGTTGCTATAGCTACAGTCCTGGCTTCTACTGCAGCCCAGTGGAAGTCAGTAAACACGCCCCTGAATTCAAAGTGCAACCAAGAAAACAGGACTGAGGTAAGATGAATCAATGTAGTGAGACAACCCCTTTAAGCCTGTCAAAATGAAAAAAGTAGAATGTGACTAATAATAATACTTTCAATATTAATACTTTAGTACATCTTTTAGGGCATGTCCCCACGGCACGGGTTTTCAGCCAGTTTTTCAGCCGGTTTGCGGTTTTGCAGACTGCCTGAAAAACCGGCCGAAAAGGAGCACAATGGTGCTCTATGGAAAACCCGTGCAGCAGTCCCCACTGCACGGGTTTTCCGTCCGGCGGTTTTGCCGCCCGCGGTCCGGCTGCAAAGCATTCATCAAGCACAATCTTCCGTCCGGTTTTCAGATGGAATCTGTGCTTATGAATGTGAAGGGGGAGGGCTTTTCTCTGCTCATCGCGGAGAAAAGATGCCCCCCCACCCCTCCCGCGGCCGTGGGGACGGCTGCAAAACAATACCAATACCGGCAAACCGACCGGTATTTGTCCTGTGCAGTGGGAACGCACCCTTAGTGTTCCTGTGCCTCACAGAAAAAGCTAAACCACCTAGAATATTGAGTAAAATTCTGGTATAAGTTTCTGGCCTAATTTAATGTCAATGTGTTGGGCTGGTTTACGACCTTTTTTTTACTAAGCTATTACCAATTGTTATAAAAGTGGTGAGCTCAGCATTAAACAGCTCAAAAGTCAAACATTTTTAAGAGCAAATGAGGCTTAACCAAAATGTTGCACCTTTTTAAGCCAGAGTACAGGTGTAAATCACTTCATTGCCCCCATTGTTGCTAATACTATGAAATCTACCAGATTTGTGTAAAAAAATACAATGTACAATGAAATACAGCAATTTTTTTTCAGGTTGTAGAAGAAATGTTTGTGTGTGAATGCAAAAATAGGTGGGAATTGCAACATCACCATGTTAGAGCTCAAAGATCAGATGTTTAATCAAAAATGTTGTTAACTGCTTTTGTACTTTTCCAAGCCTTGATGTGGTTTCACAATTATAAGGACAACCCATTTTTAGAAAGAATCCCATGCAGCAATAAGCAACATAAAGCTAGAATAGCCCCCCAAGTGTGGCACCCCCTGCACAGATTTTGTCCATAGTATATGGACCTGTGTGGAAACCATGAAGTTCTGGGAGACAGTCATACAAACTCTGAATCTTAAGTTTTGGTGTCATTTAACTTTAGAGCCAACACAGCTCCTGTTCCATAATTTACCACAACATTTTAAGAACCACCCAATTCTGCACATATTTTTATTAGTGGCGAAAAGAAGCCTCCTGGCCAAATGGTTGGAACCAACTGTCCCTACATTTCAGGAAGTGATCCAGGTGGTCAAACATCATCTCGAAATGGACAGAATCGACATTATCAGGACTAAGGAAACCCACTGCTCTAAATTTTTCAAGAAACGGCAGGAGTTCATAGGTAACTTTTACACCCCCCAGGAGATCAAGGAGATCATGCAGCCTTTTGTTTACACCTCCTGGTATCTCTCCTCTCGACTAGCGGGCACTCTTTGGGCTGGATGTCTGTACCCCATAACATGGGAGCTTTACCTCAGCCATATCCTGGCACCACGCCCTGGATACTCCCTGGGTAACTGTGCGTCAGAGTTGGGGGTGAATTTGTCCTTTATCTATTTCTCTCCTTTGGGCTTTGGGGGACGGGGGCCGTGTGATGATCTCACAGCATTGTATCACCAAAGTATTTGTTTTCACCTTTTATTCCAGACCTTACTTGAGTACATAGGTGGATGTGCTTTTGTCTATTATATATAACTGCAGATGGGTACCAATGTTCTGTGTTGTTTGGGGTTTTTTTTTTGTTTTTTTTTTTTGGGGGGGGGGGGGTTACTGTGTGGAAAAAAGCCTAGTCCGCCGGCCCACTGGGGGGACGACGGCCTGCCTTGGGGTGTATATCGACGTTGCGCTGCCCTCTAGGGGGTGCACAAGGTCAGCCAGATACTGTTCCACTGTTAACCCCTGACCACGCCGGCGCAGGGAAACGAACAATGCTGCCACCAGTTCTATCGTTTATCTATAAGACCGATCCGTTACCGACTTATAGCAGGGTCAGGAACCAACTCTTGGGTAGCTATATACTATAGACCGAGGATTAGGCATGTGAGGCCGTTGATTAAGACAGACTAACTCAGATTAAAGTTTATAGATTTAATTAGCCATGAAGGGCACACTAGACAGGTAATATGTACAAGATGGATAATAATATACAGGTAAGAGAGAGGTGCAAATACAATTATGGATTACAGACAAAAGGCAGTTAAAATTAGTCAAGTTACCGTTGTTGCTTGGTGCTCGGCTGCATAGGTGGCTTATGTGGACTTGCTGATTCGTGTGGATGTACTGGTTCTGATCTTATGTGCCCCGCTCCTGTATCTTCACAGAGCCAAACCTGGCTCCTGCTTATATCTGTGAGGGGGCAGCCCACTTGGCAGCCCCCTACACACCCTTGGGACGTTCTATGAACTCCTCCCACTCAGGTCATGCAGTTTCTGATACAAACCCAAAAATGGACTATAACTCGGCAGGGCATTGGCACAGAACAGTGCGGTGGTACCATCAGAACCAGCTGGGTCTACCCGAGGCCTGGATATGAGACACACCTATCTTATGGACTCTGTAGGCCCGGTTCTGGATATCTCAGCCCCCATGCGCACTGGAAACCTGGAAATTGTGGGTGTGGGGAGTTCCCTGTTTTGCGATATGAACTCGCCATGCACCAGTTATGAGCAGATCGCCTATGAATCGATATGAAATATCGGGGACGGGTCGGCTAGGGTTGATTAATTGAAGTCTTTGAAGCTTGGAGGTTGGAGGAAGCATTTGTTCAGTGCTAATTAAGGGAAAGGAGAGTTCTTTTGAGCTAATTAAGTTACATGAGGATCCTTTCATGAGTTGACCCCATGCTGTGGCGACTTCCTACAGAGGCTTTTACAATGGGCTTGATTAATGTGTAAATTGAGCTTGTCCTAGGCTGGAGCCATCTGTGTTCTGACTAGATTAGATAAGGTTGGGGGAGAGAATTTCATTGGGGGATGAAGTAAAGTGAATTCTTCCTCACACCTCCCCCCTTTTGAGGGCGCTAGGGGGCAGCACCTCCCGGTGCTCCACCACGCGCCCACCTGTCCCTGTCGGGACAGCCCTCGGTGTTGCCTTGTCTCGGCCCTTCCGGTGGCGAATGACAAGTTGTACTGATGGAACGAAGGCTCCAGCGTAGCAACCTCCATTTGGTTTCCGGGGGAGACCATGTGTAACCAGCTCATAGGGTTGTGGTCTGTCTCCACAAGGAAGTGCCGCCTGTATAGATAGGGCTGCAGCCGCTGCAGGGCCCACACTATCGCCAGGCATACTTTTTCCATGGTGGAATAGGCCACTTCCCTCGGCAGAAGCTTCCGGCTCAGGATACATAAACGGAATGATTCCTGTCCCGTTGTGTCCACCTGGCTGTGCTCTGCACCGAGGCCAAAGTCACTGGCGTCGGTTTGTACTTTAAAACAGCCGGGTGAGTCGGCGGCTTGTAAGTATGGGGTGCTGGACAAGGCGTCCTTGTGGGCTTGGAAGGCCGTGTCGCAGTCGCTTGTCCATTCGACTGCGGAGGGCAACCTCTTATGGGGCCGTGTGTCGGTCAGGGGCTTTGCCAGGCTACGATAGTGTCGAACAAAACATCACTTTGAGTACCCAGCGGTGCCAAGAAGGACATCACCTGCTTCTTGGTCCTGGGGGTGGGGCCCAGGATGAGATGGCATCCACTTTTTTTTTTTGTTCCGGGCTTGGCTTCAAGGCCCCCCCACCTACACGGTGCCAGGTGGTGGACCGTCACTCATGGCCCACCTGGCACTTTTTCGGCTTGATGGTCAAGCCTGCCCTGGCGCGATACGTCCAGCACCTGCGTCAAGGTGACTGGCGCGAAGGATGGTTCCTCCCTGGTGGGACTGAAAATGGCTATGTCATACCAGGTAAGCCATACGTACCTTCAAGTCCATAAGCAGCTGTGTTGACCATCCGCTGAAAAGTGGAACGGGGCTTCTTCATGCCGACGGCATGGACAGTGGGAATCGTTACAGTCCGAATGGGGGTGATAAAGGCAGAGCGTTCCTTGCCTCACGGGTCAGGGGAATCTGCCAATATCCCCGGCTCAGATTCCATGATGGTCAGGTACTTGGCACGGCCAATCTGATATTGAGAGCAGGTCATAGAAGAGTGGGCATGGGTAGCATCAGTGACCATGACAGCATTGAGGCCACCCTCCTGTAGTCCACGCAGAATCGGGTGGTACGAATTCCTTCTTGGGGAGACGAGGACTACAGGCGACGGCCCAGGCCACTGTTGGGACGGCCTGCATGACCCCCAGCTTCAGCATCTCGTCAATCTCCTCCGCATGTGCTGCTGCACTATCGGGGGAGATTAGATATGCTGAACGCCGGCTTGGGGGGTGATCCCCGAGTGTCCACGTGATGGACGGCTGACTCCGTACTTCCAGGCTGTTAGTGAAACAATGCCGGGAAGGGGTAGAGGGTGCAAAAAGCTGGGGACCGTGGGTCTCCAGGAGCTGTCCACAATCTCACATCCTCTATGGTCCACCTGTGCCCTGACCGGGGCATGATGTCCAAGAGGTTCTCCAATCTCCTTTTTCGGGCAGGTTGCAAACGGGTAAGGGCACATACCTCCAGCTCATGATGCGCCTTTCATCATGTTTCACGTGGAAGGCATTCGCCTTCACTGGTCGTGGTCCAGGGGTGACAGGTACGTGACTGCGTTTGAGTTGCCTGGTGCACGGACATATGTGCCTTCCCAGGCTGCCTGAAGCTGTCATGTGGTACTGGGACAAGGTACACACACTTTCTGACCACCTGGTGTAGTGTCCTCTATCAAGCGTTCTGGTGTACCACTGCTTTCTGGTCGGCCTGGGCCCTTTGGCATATTCTCGTGCACTAGCTGGTCAAGGCCTGATTTTGTTCACGGAACGCGCAAGACATATCAATGACCGTCACCACCGGGGTTGCAAGTCTCCTTCACAGGGCTCCTTCACCAGATACAGTGGGCCCCCGCACTCGTCGCCCATACAGGAGCTCGAAGGGAGCGAAACCCGTTGATGGTTTGTGGAAACTGCCCGGGTATGCGAATAGTAGGTGTGGGAGGTACCGCTCCCAGTCGCGCCCGTGGTGTCGATCCAACATCTTAAGCATCTGCTTTCGGGTGCCATTGAACCGTTTCACACAGGACATTAGTTGTGGGTGGTAGGACTGGCCACAGATGTTGCCTCCTGTATCAGCTTAACAAGGACTCCATTAACCTCTCGACAATGAACTGGGTCCCCGGTCAGTGTGCATTTCCTGAGGAAAGCCCACTCGGGAGAAAATCTCAGTAAGGCGGTTGGCCACCTTGCTCAGCCCGAATGGGGGGGACGACAAGGCTACCCTTGGGTACCGTGGTGGCAATAGTTTTACTACCGTCAGTATGAAGCGTTTCCTGGAGCTGATGGGAATGGACAGCGGTCCAATTAAATTCCTCAGCCACCCTCATGAAAGGCTCTCGTCTATGATAAGGCCAGAGGTACCAGTGGGGCTTTACTTTGGGCCTTGGCCCGCCTTCCACACCCTCTGACAGGTCGTCACAAGAACGGCAGTAGGCAGCCACATCGTCACCATCTTTGGCCAGTAGAAATGCTGGGCCACGCCTTTCCTTGGTCTGGGTGATCCCTTGGTGTCCGGCGCCATCGGAATCTCTGTGAGCAACCGCGTTAAAAACTCGCCCCTGATAGGGTAGGGTTCCACCATCCGTGGTCCAGGGCCACCGCCTCCGGTGAACCCGGTCGAGGACCGTCACGTGGGCGGGTACAGCCGGCCTTTGGTCCCAGACCACCCGTGCAGTAGTCTGAGTCCAAGGGTGGCTGTGCCGCCTCGTCCTTGAGAGCTTTCAGGCTGTCGTCAGCCGCTAACGCTGCCTGGAAACTCTCGACTGACGTGGCCCAGGATGGGATGAGACTGCAATGTCACTCTGTCGGTTCCACGGGACCTATCTCCTGGCCTCGCCTACCCTGGCACTTACCTGGTCATCCGATGGGAGGATAACGTCGGGGCCCTGAGGGGAATCCTGGCTCCCTGGCCATCCCACTGCGCGTGACAGCGGCCCACGACCGCTCTGCAACCGCTGGTGGGGCTCCCTCCACTCTCGGCGTCTGATATAAGTCGCCTGTCGGGCTTGGCCTAACCTGGCACTCCGGACATCACTGCTTTTGTGGGAAGACCTGCACTGTTGGCCTTTCCTGGGTGTCTGGCCTCACCTGCATGCTCCAACAACAACAGCTGGCTGCCACTGTCTGCCATGGCTCTGTGGGGAGACTCTGCTGTGGCCCATTTCCTGGGACGCCCTGCCACTCAACTTGCTTGATCCCCCACCACAGCGGTCTTGCCCTGTTTGTCCCCCCTCTGATGCACAACCAGAGGGCAACAAATTCGAGCAGGCTTGCTGGACACATCCTCGCTGCCCTATTGCAACCTGCTGACCTTATCTCCTCTCACAGGATGGAGAGGAACACACCATATCCCCACCTCCCATACTCCCCATCTGTATGCATATTAATAATCATTGTTTGAAACATTAACATGGTTGGATGACATTATCACAATTGGGGGGAGCAGTCTTGGGCTTCCAGGGGCCCTCAAAAACCGGGCTACCAGCAGCCCAAGTCTGTCCCCTAACAAAATAATAGCCGGACATGTTCGGCGACACTCCACCTCCCGCATTCCCTGCCGGCACACAAGTCAAAATACACCTTGGCCACTGGCAGACGCCGGCACGACGCCTCCATTCGAGACTGTGCAAGTCTTTCCTGGTATCATGTCCTTTGGGGTCACCTGCTCAGGTCGGCACCACAGTCATATCAGCGCGGTGGGTCAAGAGACCCATGGCAACAGACGGCACTACAGTGACTGGCTGGTAGTTATCATGGGGCCTTTCCCCCACCCCCCACCCACACACAACACTTGGGGGGGCCTTGAAAAAGGGGACTGAGGGACGGGGCCCTTCTGGCGCTGGGGCATTCGGCCTTTAAATGGTCCCGGCTGTTTGCAAGGTGATAGTGTCGGGGTTCCCTACAGATGTGGAAGCATGGGCGGGGCCCCCTGGGCTTAGGGTAGGGACAACTGGACAAGCGGGCATCTTAACCTCTCTCCAGCAGGTGTGCATCATGGCCTCCGGTGCACGTTGATGGATACTCATCCGCGCTAGGCTTGCTGTGGTGGTGGCACCACACGGTTTTGGTCACGCATGTGCTGCTGGAGGGTATCTGGGCAGTTCCACAAAAACTGCTTACGTGGCAATGAGCTCCTTCAGCTGCCGGACGGTGGTGTTCTTGAGCCCCGACGTTCCACTGGTTCGGACTGACTCTCGGTGGGACAGAATTGTGTTGGCCCTGCTGTCGGTAGGACCCCGCTGCAAACTCCGGAGCTTTTTCCTGTACATATCAGGGTGAGATTGTACTGCCGGATCAGTTCTGCCTTGATTCCCTCGTAGGTCAGGTGGAATCGGCTAGGCAGGTCTCGAAGACCTCCGAAAGCTTTACCTCTGAGTTTGAGGAGTCAGAAACCGAACCACTGGTCCTCAGGCACATGGTGCAGGCGGCAAATTTTTTCAAATGCCCGCAGGAGGTGTCCACGGTTCTCCACCTTTATACAGCAATTGGAAAGTCTCCGCCCTCAAACTTTGGGACCTTGGGTCTCAGGAGGCTCTTGACTGGCCGGGGGTGGACTTGGCATTTTCAGCTGAAGCACCCGTAATTGTGGTCACGGTCCCGTGACGTTCATCCATCCGTCCCAACGTTCTGCAGCTGCTAGGAGCCCTTGTAGGTGTCAAGGTCTCCTGCCTCAAGCTTAGCCAGGGCAGCTTGCGGAGAACAGCCGATGTGAGCTGCCACTGCGCCACTGACCACCTGCGACTGGCCCTTGAGGAGCCCGAGCTGGACTACACTCGCCTTCATAGTCCATAAGCTGGTCTGGGCGTAGCTCCTCCTGTCTCACTTCGCCGACTGTTTCCTCAGGGCTACAGCTTTGCCCTTGCTACAACCAGCCATCCTTGCAACCTGGACCCTTGAACAAAAACTGCAACCTGATGCACCCTAAAAACTTGTATCTGCACTATGACTGTCTAGTGCTGAGTTGAGTATTAAGACCCACAGCAGCCAAAAAATCCCCTGCTGGCAGTCCTTAGTGTTTGGGAGTACTAGAACGCGCACACTCTCAAAACAACTATTGTCTGGATCCCACCGCTCGCCTCCATATTTATTGTGACTCACAGGAGACAGTCCTCTGAATAGATGTTCTACTTATCTTCTTCTCTTTTTTTCCATCTCTCCCAGACGCCATGACGAGCTACTCCAGACTCTTCACTGTAAAATGTACAAAACATACATCTTAGGACTCTCACTTTTTCAGCACTGCTCTACCCAATTCCTATCTCTATACAACTCCCCATCTATAGCACTCATATGGTAGCCATGTATATTGCCCTGTTAGCCCAAATAGTAGCCCATGTAGCCAGTGATGCCCCCCTGCCTGTAGCCATGTAGATGGCCCCCCTGTAGCCAGTAGATTGCCCCCCCTGTTAGATGCCTCACCCCTTTTAGCCAGTAGATAGCCCCCAGTAATGCCCTGTAGCCAATAGATGCCCCCTGTAGCCTGTAGATGCACCCCCTTGTAAGCAAGTAGATGCCCCTGTATCCAGTAGATGCCCCCCTTGTAGCCAGTAGATGGCCCCACTGTAGCCTGTGATGTCCCCACTTAGCCAGAGATGTCCACCCTGTAGCCAGTGATGCCCCCCGTGTAAGCCAGTTATGCCCCCTTTTAGCCAGTGTGCCCCCTATTATAGCCAGAGTGCCCCCCTTGTAGCCAGAGTTTGCCCCCTTTGCTTGTAGCCAGATAGTGACCCCCCTTATAGCAGAGTGCCCCCTATATAGCAGAGAGTGCCCCCTCTTATAGCCAGAGTTGCCCTCTTATAGCCAGGTGCCCATCTTATATCCAGGGATGACCCCCCTCTTGTAAGCCAGAGTGCCCCCCTGTAAGTAGTTCCTAAAATAACAAAATAGTACTACCTTGGTACCGCGCGTCCCGCGTCCGGAGCTGTTGGGCCGGCGTTGGGAGTGCTGGAGCGGTTTGTTAGAGCTGCGTTGGTGACCGTCATCACCTGCTTAACACTGCACGCAGAGCTTCCCAGGGATCTCCTCGGCGGCAGAGCTGACGCCAAGGGTAAGATCGAGCGTCTCAGGGGGCGCGGTTGTTGTGAGAGCTGTGCGCCCTCTGTTGACGATGATACAGGGGAGGAGGCAGGATGGGAACGATCCGTTCCCGCCTCCTCCCTGCAGCGCTGGCTCTGCGCGGCCTGTTACTAAAACAGTTCGCGCAGATGTAGGGGCGCCTCCGGGCGGGCAGGAGTGGGCCCGCGGCGCCCCCTCGAGTTGAGCGGAGCGGCGGGCGCCCATGGCGGAGGTCAGCCCGCCCTTCCCGTCCCTAGGAAGGCCTGCCCGCCCCTAGGAACGGGCCTGCTTGAGCTACATAGTTACTTAGTTTGTAAGACCGAAAAAAAGACAAAGACGGTTCCATTCCAGTTCAGCTGTTGGGCTAAAGTGGTTGATCCAGTGGAAGGCAAAAAAACCCTTATTGAGCAGGAGCCAATTGTCTCATTTTATGGAAAAAATTCCTTCCAGACTACTGTCTGGCAAATCGGAATAATCACTGGTTCAACGCCCCTACTCCAGAATGAATCCTAGTCACTATTAACTTGTAATATTATTACGATCCAAGAAATGAGTCCAAAACCCCTTTTTGAACTTTGTTATTGAATTTACCATGAACAATTTTCCTCTGTCAGTGAGTTCCACAGTTCTCATGCTTTAAATGTAAAGATCCATTTTATGTTTATGTAGAATCCTTCTTTCTTCTTTAAGACGTAGAGGATGCAACCTTGTTCTAGATACAGTCCTGGGTTATAAATAAATCTTGGAGAGAGATCTCTACATTTAACTTTAATATATTTAAACATATCTTGCTATCTTTCTGGGTATGGCAGTCCACCCAGTCCTTTTTTATTTTTGTTCTGTGACCACCTTTGTCCTGTTTCAAGCTTCCTAACAATGTCGACTATATCTGTCTAGGGAGCACCATGCGACCACTGTCCTGGGTCGCAGGCGCGTCAGTGCCCCCAGCTCCCTCGTCGGTTTCGGGTCGCTCGTGCTTCGGCCCCCTCTGGAGCTCACTTACCCAGCCGCGCTCCTGCTAGTCTGTGTCGGCTCCGGCGAGTGCTCCACCCCTAGGGGCGGCGTGCGCGCCAGCAGTTTGAATTTAAAGGGACAGTGCGCCGGTCTTAATTGCGTCATTGCCGGGACTGCTCATATTTAAGTCCGGCCTCTTCCTGGCGGCCCTTGCAGGATTCTTAGTGTTTGTTTCCTAGGAGAAAGTTTGTCTAGAGATTTCCCTTTTTTTCCCCTTTTAAACCGGAACCGCCCTTTCTGCCACGCTATCGCCAAACAAACCCAGGGGCCGCCTGTCCTGACCTTCCCCCTTGACTACCGTCTACAAACCCCAAGCCGCCTGCCCTGACCACCCCTCCCCCCCCGACAAGGGCCCGGGGCCCGCCGTTCCTGTCCCTTTTCCTTTGGCCCCCCCGGGCGGGGCAAGCCCCGCCAGTCGTAGGGACCGGGAGGAATCCCCCCGCAGCAAGACCTTCCCCCCTTTGCGGCGGGTTTCGGGAAAAACCGGGGCCCACTTAGTTTCCACCCGGTGGGGGTTTTTCATCATCCCCTTTGGGGTTTGGCCCAGGGGATCCCCCCTTTCCAAAAGATTTTTAAAACATATTACATTTTTCCATATGGGTCTGGACCAGGACTTGAAATGGGGAAAAAAAAAAAATTTTCCACCCATGGCATCAATGCCCCTTTTTAAAATTTTACCCCTAACCCCCTTTTTGCCTTGGCAGGCTGCCGGGGGAAACCCACGGGGTTTGCTACATTTAAAAATTTTTAAATTTGTCCACCCAGGTTTCCCCAAGTCCTTCTCCATGTCACCATACCCAGCTTTTTTCCATTTGACAATAAATCTTTGGAATGGTTTTTTTTCCTCCCCATTTGCATAACCTTTCATTTATCTGTTTTAAAAACCCTCATCTGCCTTTTTCCTCTGCCCGGGCCCTCCAACTTATCCAATCCCTTTGTCATAACACATTACCCCCTATTGTTTTGTTATTTAAACCGACAAAGTACCCATCTGTAAAGATCGAAAATTAACTGTGCAACCATGTGAAAGATCTTTAAATTTAAAATATTAAAGAGGATGGGGCCCAATACGACCCTTTGGAAACCCCACAAAAAACAGGGATCCATTGCAATACTCCTTTCCACAGCAACCCATCTATCCCCCAAGTGCTGGGCAATTTTATAATTTTAATTTCAAAGACAATTTGGGCACACTTGAATTTTTTTGAGGGATATCAGATTTCAAGGGGCTTAAAAACATATCAAAACCACCTTTTTAGGTTTTTTTTTTTAAATTTCAAAAATTATAAAAAGCAAATTTTTTTTTTCTTTTTTCAATTTCCCAAAAAATACTTTTCTATTTTTGTCACTCTATCACATAAAATATGAATAAAGTAAAATTAAATTTTTGACTGTAATGTTTTTGAAATGAAAACATTTCCAAGGGGATGAATACTTTCGCAACCCACTGGGATTATGTTTGCAACCATGCAAATTTTTTCCCCTTTTTTTGAAGGAGCTTTCAATATAGACTAAAAACCTATTTAGACTGCCAATTTTTCTTTTCGGAGGTTTTTAACAGGGAAGTTTCGCCTTCAAACGGGAAATGGAACAAAATAAGGCAGAAAAACCCAAAGGGGTTTAAAAACAAATTTAAAAAAGGTTTAAATATTTTTAACATTTTTATTAAATTTTTATTTTTTTTAAAGAGGTTTTCTCACTACAAAGGGGTTAAACTTTTCAACATAAAGGGACAGTTTAAAAAAGACTTTTCAAAATACATTGGGGCTAAAAAGATTATACTTTAAACATGAATAAGAAAATTTTTTTTTGTGCTCCGAAATACACAAAGGTTTTTAAAGGTTTTCCTAAAAAACCTGCTAAACCCATTTTTGGGTGAGAGCAGGGGGATTTTAAAAACAAACCCCCCTGAAAAAATGGATATCAAAAAAAACTAATTTAAATCTAATAAAAAAACTTCACTAAAAAAAAATGGGGCATGGATATGAGGAAGGGGAAAACATGGCTTTAACTGTAATCCCTTTTTTAAAAATTAAAAAATCTCCCGCCTGTCCGATTTAAGGGCTTGCTTTTAAAATTGGGAAAATGCCAAAACCAAAATGGAAAACTGCAAAAAAAACCCGTGAAAAAAATTCCCGGGGAAAACCCCCTTTTAAAATTATTGGGTTTACAAGGCGATTTTGGGCCACTTAAAATTTCCGCCTAATGAGCATGGACTTCCCCACCTATCAATTTTTGGGCTTGGTTTGACTTATTTTCAGTTTCCTATATAACCCCTAGTTTTTAGGTGGAAATCAGCACAGAAAACGCCTCAAGAAAATTACCCTGCATGCTAAATCGAAATCAAAATGTCCCAAAGGAAAAACCGCATTAAAGGCACCAAAGGCGTGGATTTTTTCCCTTTAAAAAAATGAAAAATGGATTCAATTTTTGATTTGGACACTGATTCTGAGGCAGATTGAGTTTGAACCCCGCCAAATCAGCAACAAATCACCTTTTGGAAAAACCCTTTCGGGGGTAATTTCCCATTATTTCTTTTTCCAAATTTTTTTTGGGGATTTTGTGCCGAAAAACTGTTGACGCCCTATTCTCAATATAAAAGAAAATGTAAAACACAACCAAGGGGCATTAAACGCCCGGCACGACACAATTTTAATGCACCTCAAGGCGCATCAAATATGCTAGAAATGAAATGTTCCCCAATTTAGATTCATCAAAATTTTAAAATAACAAGGAAAGCACATGCCAATTTTGACAGTTCTTTCATCAGGTGCCTAACACTCATTTAAAATACGCCTTACAACGGGAGGCACCTCTTTTCTACATCACCAAAGGGGAAGTTCACTCGGCTTATTTACCCCGCGAACCCGGCCCCAAATTTTGACCATATTGCGCTTTAAACACGGCAAATGCACGCCGAAATTTTACGGTAATTATAGCTCTCATAGATAGCGTGGTTACCTTGTCCCCCCACCATCAACACGATCTTTTGTCGCCGGGGGGGGGTGTTTGACAACAATTTTTCGCAACCCCCCGTTCCCGCACCACTGACAACAGTCTTTGGGGCGCTGGAGCCGACCCCCCGCACGTTTTCCCAAAACACACGGCGTACTAACGCGCCGCAAAACCCCGGTGAACAAACCCAAATTTTTTAGCCATAATGCCACCACAATGAAGAAGCCCTTAGCTTTTTTTGCCCAGTTGAGACGTTACCATAAAGTTTGTTGGTGTGAAAAAATTCAGAAAAACTTATTTGCTTAGTTTTTTTAGTCTATCCTTGTCTTCTTTTAAAGGGAACCATGCATAGGATAAAAACCATACCCGTAACTTATGACACAATGAAAGTAAATTAATATAAATGATGAAAACTGCAAGAAATTTTTTCAAATTCATTTTACGTGTACACCAGAAAACCCAAAAAGACTACTGAAACGGGCTGTTTTAAAATGCCCTTTAGTGTCTAGCAAACAAAAGGACCAGTATGAAAACTCGGGAATTGAAGATTTTTCTTTTTTTCCCATAAAAACCAATCAACTCCTCTTTCATTTCATATAGTGCCCTGAAAAAATTTAAAGGGGGAGCTCTGAGGGGTTCTATGGGCAAAAAAAAATCTTAGACCTAATCGTTTTCAAACAGTCCCCAAAAGTTTTGCTTTTCATTACAACAAGACAAGAACGAAGTATTAATAGCAACGCATGGGGAAGAAAAGAGAGAGGCATATAGTAGAACTTGGAGTATGGTCCGGCAGAATAACGGGTCCATGGATGTTCAGCAGTCAGGGCATGTTCCATACAGTCTGTAACAACTGTAAGCTTGGTGCTAGTCCGTGAGCAGATGTCATCCATGAATTTACAGTCTGTGCAAAGAAAATTTTGATAACATACAGTTATATCCCAATATAAAAATATAGGGTAAAAAAAATCCTGATTTGGGACTGTTAATAGTACAATTAGCTCCTAATTTGCATCTATCAGTTCTGACATCTACTATAGTAAATACTTACAGTTGTGATAGTAATGTTCCCCATAGCCCGTTTTCATTTTTGTGGTAATTTGTTCCAGTTGTTTGTAATATTTTTCTTTTAAGTTTGCTGCATTCAAAATGTTAGTTCTGAAAAAATCAGGAGCAATGATGGAAATTTTGACTCCAAACTGTCTGAGCTCTCGTCTGCAATAAAGAGCGGACAGAGAAAAGAAAAGCAATATTTTTTATTTTTTTTAAATCATTTTATCTTCAGATCCAAAATTCTCTACTTTTTGATTTTATAATAAAATAAATCCTAATTTAATTTTTCTAAGTTTCGAGCATCTAAAAAAACAACCTTATGCAACAGTAAATAAATACTGTATGTTATATTAAAGGTTTGTTGGTTCAATATAAAGCTAATAATGACTGCAGGTGCCTCATAAAAAAGCACCTTCCTTTGATCCTCTGTTCCAGCATGGTGTCTCTCCGGTCTGACTGACTTCTTCTGGATAGGCACATGAGCGCTGCAGCCATTGATTGACTACAGCAATGAGCAGCTTCTGCTTACATTACTGTTCGAAGCTGCTTATTTCTGAATGGTGATGAAAATGAGAGGCAGGTGACCAAGGTGAGGTGGCCATGCGGAAGAAGAAGTCTGTATACAGGAGGCTGGTGAGATGAATTGCTGGAATGGAGGGAGGCGAGTACAGGCTTTTTTCATTAAAGGGAATGTGTCATCAAAAATGACTTATTGTTAACTCATGTTTTTATGTTAAACACATTTTTTATGAACTTTTTTTTTTAATTTTCCACATCACTTTAAATATTTTCAAAATTTCTTAAGTTTTCACTTTGGCCACTAGGCCTAATAATAGTCTGACACTTCCTGTTCCGTAGAAAGAGATTTTCAGCATTCTGCTCATTATCAGCACAAGCAGAGTTAGACTGAAAGGAGACACCTATGTGTATAGATAACACTGATTCCAATAGGCACAATAGGAGATGTCACAGCTCTCCCTCTCCCCCCTCCATGCACACTGATTTCTTCCCAGGTCACAGAGCATGCCTAGAAAACTCTCCTATAAAAGACAATGAGACGATAGCTTAAGGCCTATGTGATGAAGCTCGTAAAGCATCTCTCAAATGCTGAAAAAGAAGTGCAGGCAAAAATTTTGGCCCCCCAAATCATAATAGACCCGAATTGGGAAAAATTTACAATCAAAAAAAAAAGGGCTAAGAGAAAAGAATATGGATCAGGGTCTTGACTTAAGTAAAAAAAATAATAAATTGGTGACGGACTCCCTTTAATTTTTTTTTTTTTTATGAATCAGACAACACTTTCAAGTATCAATCCCAAATTGAAAAGGAGGGGCAATTTCCCCCCTTTTTTCTTGTAAATTCAATTTTTTCTGTTACGGGGCAGTTTTTCTTCAAGTTTGGAAAAATTACAATGGTCCCTTGAATGTAATGGGACATTAGGGGGCAATATCATAATACCTTAAGTTTGGTATATAGTTTTTACATGCCCAGTACTAGTAAACATGCCCCATTTTTCCATAAAAACCCCTTTAGTAAAACATCCCCCCTATAGCCGTAACTTTTTTCTGTAGGTATATACTGCTCCTTACCCTAACGCCCCCGGGGCCTTTTACACTCTCTTTACCCATATACTTTCCCCTTACTGTGTACGCCCCTGTACCATAATATGCCCCTTTTTATTGTGTCGCCCCGTAGCCTTAATCCCCCCTTTAGCGTATACTGCCCCCTGTAGGTTATACAGCCCTTTAGGTGTTACACCCCCCCTTTGGGTATAAAAAAGGCCCTGTAGCCCAATACGCCCCCTGATTTTTTAAACAGCCCTTTAGGTATATAAATCCCGTGTAGGTAATACATCCCCGTAGGTGTAACAGCTTCCGGTTTTACATCCCCCTAAAAGATTTAATTATATAACCTTTTGAAGGTATATAGGAACCCCCGTTTTTTTAAAAAAAAAAATTTTGGTACATAAACCCGCCTGCGCTGCTTACTACTTTGCGGCTAAGGGGGGCGTTGCTTCAGGGGGTGCGCGGTAGCATTTGCTACCGGGCCCGGGCCCTGAGGGCCCCAAAAGCCCCTCCGCAAAAGAAATACCACAAGTAAAAGGGTTTGCATGGAAAAGGGGGCCCCTTTTCCCTTTTTCGCCCCCAGGGGGCCCAAGATTTTGAATTTTACGCCTCTGGGCTAGGGCTGGGGGCCACTGCCGGGGAGCTCGGGGCCCCAACGGGGAATAACACTTTTCAGGGGGCCCCAAACTCCAGGGCATGGGCCCCAAGGCCTACACGCAAGGATAAGCAGCGCGGGGGAGATTACCCATCAGCCGTGCATGCTGAGTGTGATGTGCACTCGGGGCCCACCAGGGATCCTCCCGGGGGGCCATCCAACACTGGGGAACCCCTATGGACTTCTAGGCCAAGAATGACTAAGATCTCAAACAATAATTTTCAAGTTATTTTTAATCTTTTGGACAAATCTCTTTTTTTTTTTAAAAAAAAAAAAAATTATTATTGGTTTGCAGTTCTCATGAGAGTTCTTGCGTCCTTTTTTTAGTAAAAAAAATGCTTTCATGTCCGAATGCAGACTTTGCACATCTTTCTGCTACTTGGAAAGGTAGAAAATCTGGCAATTTATTGTTCAGTTTTAGAGGCCCAATATGTGTTGCAAATTGTACAGCTTCCATTTTTAAATGTACTACAAGAAATTTTTATTCTGTTAGGGCTCAAAGCACAGTATACAAGGGCAGTGACTACCTCTTGGGCATAAACTACCAGCTTTGTGGAAATACCACTTGAACCTTTTACTACACTTTATTTACAGGCATTTACTCCTCTATATTTGTCCTTTGTAAAAAATTTTCCCTGCGTCATTTGGGTAAAAATTATGGCCCTCATTTACCATCACTGTCTAAAAGTTGGAGGCTCATGCTTGATAAATTGTCTTTCTTTTAGACCATTTTTGTTGGCTTATTTTCTATGCGCCAGAGTTTTGGTGCAACATGTCGTCTCACAGCCACAACCACTTTCCTGATAAGCCATGCCCACTTTCTGTTGCTGAGACATGCTGCGCCAAAATTGTACCATTTTTTTGGTGCTTTTAAAGAACTTTTCTGGTCAAACCCCTTTAGAAATGAGGCCATATTCTTATCAATAGTTTGGTTTTGTCAAAACCTTAACAAAAACTTACTGTACATTATGTGCCTAGCCCCACAAAAAAAATCGCAAGGTAGAAAAAAGCTTATTAAAATTCTAAATTAAAATTAATTAAAATTAATTCTAATTAAAAAAAAAAAAAAAACTTTATTGGACATTTGTGAGGGTGAACAACCAAAATGGGAGAAGTCCACTTTGTAGACCCAAGCCTGCAGGAGAGAGGTACAAGTGTCTGTTGTACAGGTACATGGTTTATAGTGTAAAGACCCATCATTATGAAGTTCTTTTTTTTGCCAATAGGCTCAAACAATTGGCACGAGAAACATCAGATGGGGTTTATAAGTAGTAAATATACCCCGGGGGGGGAGCGCAAGCGAAATGGCTTGGTTTTCCCCATTTCCACTGGGGCCTGTCACTATGGCTAGGTTCACACAGGGGAATTTCAGTGGCATTTCCCGTATTTGCGCTTAATACGGGCAATGCCCGAAATTATGGTAATACAGTTCTCATAGAGAACTTTTTTTAGCCTCCTCTCCCCGCTCGTTTCAATACAACGTATTGTACCGCGGGAGATAAGTAATGTAATTCTTTCGGGGGAATACGCGCCGCGAGTAAGAATTCAAGGGGCCTGGGCTGCCGCCCCCCCTCGCCGCGGTAGTATGCACATATTAGCGGGGCCCCCAAAAAAACCCCGATGACTGCGGTGCGCTGTACCGCCCCAGTACTCGTGTGAACATACCCTAAAGGTTAAGTACTTTCACTATATTTCTTTGCATTATTTGTGTATTGTATTTACATTTTGTTTTTTTGTCAGGATTTTTCCCTAAGTATTTATTTATTGATAATCATAAAATAACAATTACAGTAATGGGGTTTGTTTAAAGGGGAATCTAACCCGGGTGAAGTTATTTCTTGTTTTTTTATTGTATTGACATGTTTTTTAAAGAATTTTTTATTTTCTTTAAAAAAAATTTTTAGATTTTTGAAAATTTGGGGGTTTTACACTTGGAGGTTTTTTCTTGATTTGGCCCAACTTTGTTCCCTTAGTGGGAAGGTGCCTTTTTTTTTTTAGGGTTTTTTAAATATAAAAAATAGCAATGATATCTAAAGTGGTAAGAATATTACATGTTGGCATACATCATTGTGCTACAGCATTTTTCTATTAATATCTGCTTGGTCATTTTCAAAGATTTTGACCTTACAAGCAATAATTTTAAAATCCCGAATTTAAAAA
>JAODAL010057413.1:0-22692 GCA_025379985.1 Phyllomedusa bahiana
TTTCCCCAAAAAATCAGACAGGAGAAAGAGAATAGTGATTGTTTTATTGTATCAAGCCGAGCCCACTGACCTGCACAATACAATACTGGCACAATAATCAATGGTTATTTTATACAATTTACACCTTGAACTTCATTTCACATATTCATCAACAAATTATCTTAATTTGATGCAAATATTAACAGGTTTACTGAATCTAATATACAATGTATTCATCTACTGCTTATATGAAGTCTACATATTCACAGACACCATACACTAGTGGTGCTCACAATCTAATTTCTGCTTTAACATGTTGATAATAAATGGCAGGAATAAAGAATGAGGACAAGAAACCAACCAATTTTATTTTTATTTCACTGTTTGCTTTTGTTCTTGACCTCTGATATATTTATAGAAGAATCAGTAGCATCTGGTCACATTGGAATAGCTATATTAACAACTAATAAACATGATTTGATTATACGATGTTTGTAAAACACATTTCATAAAAACACAAGACAAAAGAATGCAACAAAATCAAATAAATAATTGAGAGTAAGATTACATATACAAGGCCTTGTTATGAATCCACATTGTATGGATCCAAAATACAGTGCCATATCCTGCTATGGGATTGTACCAAGCCTCTATATGCCTCTAGTTCTTACATAGGTTTTTTCTTAAGGTTTAACACAGACTTTTTGGCAGGTTTTATCACATGGCGTGTTACAGAGGTGTTCCATGATATAAGCATTGCTTCCAATAGAAAACATAGGCCTTTAGGCACTGTCAAGTGGACCTATAATTACTTCATGTGTCATTATACTGGATGAACTCTCTGGGGCAGATTTAATATGACAATTGCACCAGAAATCTGGCACAAATTGTCATATATGCGTAATGTCACATTTACTATGTATCTTAGACAGTTTTTAGAAACTTCTGTGCCATGGGAAAGAAGGCATGGCTTTGTGGTATAAAGGTCTTGCCTTCACAATTAGTGGCATAAACTAATCCAGCTAATCAGACTGATGCCACCAGTAGGTGGCATCAGAATATCGGCAAGAAACGCCGGAAAAGAAGAAACCCTGGAAATTCAGGAGGAAGAGTTGGTTCCAAGAGAGTGTTAAAGACAAGATGCTCAGCTGTGAGAAAGATGGGTGTCCCAGAGAAAAATAGAACAGAGAGTCAGTAGCTACTGGCACCCAAGGGGAGAGGGAGACAGACTAAAGCAAAGAGCCTCATGTATGAAAACTTTCTTGATGTAAGACGGTCTTTGTTGCTCATAGCAACCAATCAGAGCTCCTCTTTCATTTCATATAGTGCTCTGAAAATATTAAAGCTATCTCTGATTGGTTGGTATGGGCAACAAAGAAAGTCTTACACCTAGACAGTTTTCATACAAGTCACCCCAAAGAGACTTCATGTGAATGGACAGGGAGATTTCCATCCCACAGGTGCGCCACCGAAGATGAAACGATTGATAGAGATAAAAGACTGTCAAATAGTTGTTGTATTACCAACCGTTAAATGTTCCACAGAAATTCCCCATAAAATGTCAACTCGGATACCAGCAGAGTTTCTGTGATGCCTCCCTTGACCCAGCCATTAGCTAAGTATTAGACAGTATTGATAAATCTGCCTTTTGGTTCATACATTTTAACATCATAGCAAGGACCCCAGTGATCATAGGTCATTAATTATGAATTATGAAATTAAAAACTGTGTTCAAAAATTGTGCAAAAATAAATACATTTGACATTCTAGCTGCAAGATCACTTTTTGGTATTGATTATTCAGATCATGTTGTTTTTTATTTTTAAAAGTTTATCATCAGAAACGTACAATCATTCATTATGATAACACATATTTCTTCTAATTATTATTTTTTTTTTTTTTTTACTATGAAATATTTGTTTAACTCATTTATGTGAAACTAAATTGATAGGTTCAGATAAATACGTACAGTATACCTGCACAGTTCTTCCTAAGATACAGTATTGCCTTTTACATTTCTTTTTGCCACATAAAAAAACAAGTAATCCTAACATTGCCTTCTGAACTGAACATAAATATCTCTGTTTTTATTGCTAAAAAAATCCAGTGAATGTTATAAATAATCATTATGTGGTCGCAAAGGTATATTTTACATTCTTTTTTTGTTCATAAGTTACTTTACATCTTCTTAAATAACAGATTTACTGTCAGAAGCTACAGCACTATAGTTGTGCAATCAGGGACTGTGGATTTGCCTGAGCATTCTTTCAGAATCACAGCTGTTTTTTAAAGTATTCTTGTGGCAGGAGTTGAGTGGAAATGTATTCTCTAAAATAAGCAGACTAAATCACTGACAAGTCTTTTGAGTTGCTTTGATTTAAAGGGGTTGTCCCATCCCATTCATCTATTCAATATGGGCTGCAAAAGTTTATTTTAGAATAAAGAATATGCAATGGTCTTATAGTAAAAAAAAAAAGCTTTCCCAAATATTGCATCTTCCTAGTTAGGGGGTGGGCTATAGTGTGCACTCTATGGGTATGTTCGCACGGCATAATTGTAGCGCGCATTTCGCCGTGGATTTGCGCTTAATACACGGCAAGATGCACGCCGCAATTACGGTAATCCATACGGCAATTACGGTATTCCATAGCTCCCCATAGCTCCAGAACTATGGACTACGCCTCGTCCCTCCGGCGTACAATACGATCGTACTGTACGCACGGTGAGATAAGTGACATGTCAATTATTCATGGCGATTGCCCTATTGACATTCATTACTCTCGGCACTTATTCACCGTGAATAACTGACATGTCACTTATCTCCCCGCGCGTACATTACAATCGTATTGTATGCGCATGGGGACGAGGCATAATCTATAGTTCTCTATGAGAACTATAGATTATCGGAATTTCGGAATTACGCCGTGTGAACATAACCTAATGCATGTCTATAGGGCCGGTGCCCGGCCGCTCCTCTGTGCCTCGGGAGTACGGCGTGTGAACATACCCTATAACCCCCTTCCTCCTTTCAAGGTGACTGTCTTATCTAGTCATTATTATTATTATTATTATTATTATTATTAACATTTATTTTAAAGCGCCATTGATTCCATGGCGCTGTACATTTGAGGGGGGTCACATACCTCGTACTTGCAGCAGAAGCTTCCAGCAGCAGTGTTACCAGACAATGCTGACAGCAGCATCTGGATCTTCTATATATATGTTCAGAGCTGCTCTGTACAGCAGAGCAGAACAGAGGTCTTTTTAAGCAATAGTCCAGTACAGCAGAGTTGGACAGAGAGCTCTTCTTACACACATGCCAAAAGCTGTCCTGTACACCAGAGCAAGACAGAGAACTCTTCTATGCACATGCCCAAAACTATCTTGTACAGCAGAGCAGGAGAAAGAACTCTTTTATGCAAATGCTCAGAGTTTCTGCAATCAGAAAATCAACAGCTACTTCGGGTATGTCCACATGTCGGGAAATAAAATACCGGTTAGATTCTGATTAAAGAATCCGACCAATAATTTATCATCTTTTGGGGGTTTGGATAATGGTTCTGTCTGCAGTTTATGGATTCAGCTGTCCCACTTATCATCGGACAGTGCAGTTTGTGCCCGAAAACCTAGCGGAAGAACGTGCCTGTTTCCAGTATTTTGGAACACTGGCGGAGTGAAAATCTGTTCAGTAGAAAAATTGTGCAGTGTAGACTACTGGTCAGATTTTACATTGAAGTATATGGGGATGGTTGCTTGTCAGTTCTCAGAAAGTTTCTAAATCCAAAAACTGTCTGAAAATCCAACAAAAAAAAAACAGGCCTTGTGGACGTACCCTAACAGTTATAAGTTTAACTACAGCCCTTGTAGCTGCTGGTTCCGGAGGTTAAGAGGGCACACTTAGATGCAAGAACATTGTATCCTTTTGTAGTGAAGTTGATGGTGTTCTACTGTCTAAGGGTATGTTGACACGGCTTATTTTGGCATGTATTTTATAGCGTATTTCGCCGCACATTGAGCTTTATACGTGGCGGAATGTGCGCCGCAATTACGGTAATCCATTGCTCTCATAGAGAGCTATGGATTACGCGTCATCACCCGCACGTACAATATGATCATATTGTACGTGCAGGGGGAGAATTGGCATGTCAATTGTTCGTGGCAACAATGCAATACTGCCGGCCTCCCCCGTGCCTTGGGAATATGCGCTGATCAGCACAACTCCCAAAACACATGGCGCATTGTGGCGCATACTGTACGCGCCACAATTATGCCGTGTGAACATACCCTAACACTACTATGTAGGTTCTCTGAGTTATGACACTATTATTATTACAGCTTTAAGTATTGCTGTTTATGTTGGTGCTTCAGCTATTTGTCATTAAGTGGTGGGAGCCCATCTCATTAGTGCCCTATTAATGCTACTTATGCCCCTGGGTATGGTAGACAGTGTTGATCAGACTGTGTAGCACGGTTTCATTAGTGGTGCACAGCAGAAAAAACACTCTAAGAGCAACCAGATATAACACATTACCCTTCATGGGCTTAATATAATGATCTAGGGGTCAGTGGGGATCAATGTGTTTTTCAAAGGCTCCAATTTAAGATTTTTAATTAGGCACATAAACGTGGAACCTAACTACAGTATGTACCTTTAATTTAAGATAGACATTGCTGCATGTTAAGTGCAGCAGCACAAATACTGGCAAATAGGAAAGTGTGATTTCTGGAAATTGCTACTGTACATTAAAAAAAACTTCCCAAGTTTCCCAAACTTCAAGACAAAGTTATAATGCTTCTTGCCATGTCAGCGCTGCTTGGCAGTTTTCTAATAACAATCTGTTAAAAACGTAAGGACAGTGTCAGAGGATAATTAATGGCCCATGTCTTTTTCTAAAAGCAATATCTAAAAACTCGCAAAGCTGATGACATCCGTAAAAGAATTGCTACAAATACAGAAAAGTTAATGAAATATTGAAAATATTTATATTCAAAAACATACCAGTTTGATAAATATTTGAGTGTTCTGTTGGTAAAATAAACATTTTCTATCTGTTTATTGTATTTAGAAATGCAGTCGTAAGATTAGACTATTGCTCAAACATTTGTGGCGACATGTATGAACAGGGCTGTGCCAGTTTTCTGGTGTGCTGTTGAAGCTCTCTCTGCCAGATATATGATCTGTCCTACACCAACATCTGGCGTGCGCTGCATCAGACACAAAACTTTTTTATGCGCCAATACTTGTGGGGGGGGGGGGGGTGGTCTCACCAGATTCGTACAATTAGACACATTTATAAATGTGGCGCAACAGAATGTGGCACAAAAGTGTCGGATTAATCCATAACATAGTGACGAGGCAGAGACCAAATCTGGTGTATACACTCTATGCACCACTTTTTGACAAGTAAAGGTGTCTCACAATGGCACACAAGTACTGTAAAAAACTGTCATTTATATTGACAAATGCTACACTATCGTACTGAGAAGTACAACTGTCAAGGCGACATCACTTCTCATACATGTTACTTTATGCCATCCCCTCCTTAGTGATTGGAATTAAGTGCAAATCCAGAAGTTAGTTCATCCCTCATAGATCTTGTTATAATGATTTTTTTGCTTTTATAACTTGAGTATCATGCAAATACTGACTGGAAATATTAAAGGGGTTTTGCCACGAAGTAAAATTGATGTGGGAAGCTTGCTAATGAAATAACAAACATTTTCACCATTCATTATTATTAAAAATTTGGCATCATTTTTGTTTTAGCTTCTCCTTTAGTGATCCATTGTTTACAGCTCATCTCCAGGGGATACAACCAGGGATGAGCGCTCCTCAGTCCTGGTCGCACATGCTCAGACATCACTTTTCCTCTCAGACAGCTGCTGAGTGTTCAAACCCCATGTGCTGTCATTCTACTCTCATCCTCTGTACTCCTTAGTAATTATTCAAACTGTGCAAAAAACAAAAAAAGAAACCTCAAATAGGTATGTGCATTGAGAAAAAAATACACGTTTGGTTCCTGCAGGGATTTGAACCAAGGACCCTTGTGCTGTGAGGCAAAAACTCTATCTTTCAGCTACTCACAATGCTTTACATAAACAGACCTTTCTTTGACTACAGAGAGGAAAGGCCTGGTGATGTCATCCTGCTGGATCACATGATATGCAGTTAAAACAAATCACATACGCCCCTTTCTGAGCGCGAAGAGCTGGATGCAGGAGGCATGAAATGAGATCATGGCAAAACCCCTTTAAGCAGTTTTGGAATTTGTGCTCTTTTTTCATCCTCTATAAACTTCCCAATTATCCATATCTGGATATTTAGTAATGTAAGAAAAGCAAAAGTCTAAACTTTTCCAAATAACATTTGTAAACTGTTTAAAAGAAACATCACACAAAAAGATTGTATTCACTTTAGCCTCAGGTTTTTATTTTCTTGTTATTTCAGTTCTCTGATTATTGATTTTTTTACTTGTTTTGTATGTACTTGAAGAACTATTGTTCTATCAAATCATGAAGCAATGTTATTGGACAGTGATACAGATTTATGGTGGTATTCTCAAAATATTGAAGGATGTGATCAGACAATGAAGATGTTGGCAGAAAACTTCTAAAAGTCTTCTGCATGATTTACAGTATTGTAAATACCGCAAATTTGTAATAATTTTAAATGCAGATTTAGATATAAACTGTGCTCTTATTCACTTCTCCTCTGCAGCATGTCAATTGATTTTGGTGAATTATTTAAAGGGGTTTTGCCACGATCTCATTTCATACCTCCTGTATCCAGCTCTTCAGCTCTGTGTGCTCGGAAGGGGGTGTGTGTGATTTGTTTGAATTGCATATCATGTGACCCAGCAGGCTGGCATCACCAGGCCTTTCCTCTCTCTAGTCCAAGGAAGGTCTGTTTATGTAAAGCATTGTGAGTAGCTCAGAGGTAATTTTTTTGCTTCGCAGCACAAGGTTCCTAGGTTCAACTCCCTGCAGGAACTAAACCTGTTTTTTTTTTCTTTCTCTTTATCAATGCACATATCTCATTGAGGTTTCTTTTTTATTTATTTTCACTATTTGACTAATTACTAAGGAGTACAGAGGATGGGAGTAGAATTACAGCACCCGGAGTTTGAACACTCAGTAGCTGCCTGAGAGTAGAGGTGATGCCTGAGCATGTGCGACCAGGACTGAGGAGCTCTAAGCCCTGGTTGTATCCCCTGGAGACGAGCTGTAAACTTTGGATCACTATAGGAGCAGCTAAAACAAAAACAGTGCATAATTTTTAATAATAATGAATGGTGAAAATGTTTATTATTACATTTGCAAGCTTCTCACGTCAATTTTACTTTGTGGCAAAACCCCTTTAAGTTAGACATGACAGAAAAATAGGATCAAATGTGCTTCAAATCACAAAAAAATGGAGGCATATCTCCTGACCTACAGTCAGGGTAAAAAAATATTTCAGTTTATTTTAGTTACTTTTGTTCTGTTTCAGTCATTAGTTTTATCCTATGCAGCCCCATCCCCCTGTCCATAGGCATTTTTATGGGACTGTTGCATACTTCGCTTGGCCATTTCTGTTACCTGTGTTTGTTTGCAATAAAATCCATTGAAAAATGTAACAGCCACATACAATGTACTTAATAGTTCATCATTGGATACAATACTATCCTGAAAATGTGTACCTTCTTGGCTGTCTAAAAAGTTGGCATGTATGTGTTTGGGCATGGTTAGTGGTGTGTCTTGGTGTGATGTCATGTTTTTGGGCGTGGTTAGAAGTGTGGACTGATTTGTCCCTCTTTGCAATCTCTAAAACTTGGGAGGTGTGTACTAGGATCCCAGTCAGAAAATGTTCAAAGTGTTTCAACTGAATTTCAGTAACACTTGCATCACTAAAGTACAGTATCATAACATTTTGAGATGCATAGTTCCTAGTTCAGTTAATAGGGGTGAAATACACAAATTAAGTTTGTGGTGGATATAAAGGGCTTCATGTAAGAAAACTGTCTAGGTCTAAAACTCACTTTGTTGCCCATAGCAACCAATCAGAGAGCCCCTCTCATTTTTCCAGAGCACTATATGAAATTAGAGAGGCAACAAAGTGAATTTTAGACCTAGACAGTTTTAATACTTGTGGCCCAAAGTGTTTCAGATTTAAAAATCAACAATATATCTTAAAATCGATTAAAGTTTGCCATGTCATATGTCCAAATCATGGCCATGTTGAGCACTAAGAAATTGAGGGTGAGTGTATAGGGCCACACACGCCAATAGAAATACCTGGCACACATTGTGTTTATTTCTGTTTATTGCCTCCCATCCCAATATGTGCTTTTATGACTGGGATGTGAGACGGGGAGGCAGGGAGTTCGGTCGCACACTAATGGACTTATATGGGGTAGAGCTCTTCCGACTGAGCCCTTAGATAGCCTCAGTCAGAGCTTTCTCCAGTCGTTCGGTCAGAGAGGATGGAAAGGGGCACTCTCAGCAGAGCAGTGTACAGAAGCTCAGGAGCAAGAACCTGCCTGCAATCCTGTCTGCTGTGTCTCTCCCTCCTGCCTATATACCTGCTGGGGGACATATTACTGACCTATATTCCCACTGGGGGACCTATAACCTGCCTATATACCTATTTGGGACCTATATACCTGCTTGGGGACATATAACCTACCTATATACCTACTGGGTGACATAACCTGCCCATATCCCTGCTGTGGGACCTATAACCTGCCTATCTACTTACTGGGGGACCTACATACCTGCAGGGGGATATATAACTTTCCTATGAACCCGCTGGGGGACCTATAACCTGCCTATATACCCACTAGGGGACCTATAAACAATATATACACCTACTGGTGGACATATAGCTTACTGAGGGACCCTATTACTTATACTGGGGAACATATAACTTACAGGCTGACCCTATTACCTATACTGGGGGACATACAACTTACTGGGCGACCCTATTACCTATACTGTGGGACATAAAACTTACTGCGTTGTGAAGTTGCGAACAGTCATTAAGCTGGTTGTTAAGGCCTCGTTAATTGATTAGAGCTTAGCAATCGACTCCGGGGACTACAGTTGGTTGTTAAGCAAGTTGTTAAGGCCTCAAGTCGACTGATAAGAGCTTAGCAATCGACTACGTGGTCTAGTGTACATGTCTGTACATTGGTGCATAATGTCTGTACATGGGTGTTTGTGTGCATGGATGTGCATGTCTGTCTGCGTGTGTATGTATGTCTGTATATGGATGTGTGGGTGTGCATGTGCATATTTGTGTGTATGCACTCAAGAGTGTGTGTGCATGTCTGTGTTTGTGTCTTTGTGCACGTCTCTGTCTTTTATTCCCCACCCCCCACAGCAGGCTCTGAACTTTCTTTTGATAGGAAAGCTGGGTATATGCTATGGGAAATGTTATCCAGCTCTACAGGGCACTCCAGCTCTCCAGGAAAACCATAACCCCCACAGCACATACCTAGCTTTCCTACAAATAGGAAAATAGGGGGATGCGGAGTGTTTATTTAAATAAAGTGTCTTTTTGTGTTATGTCAATTTTTTTATTTTTTTACATTTTATTCAAGTGTTAGTAATGGAGGTATTTGACAGATGTCTCTCCATTATTATCACTCGGGTTTGGTGTCAGCCAGCAGTGCTTCTTGGCACCCTTTGGCTGACAGTAAACCCCTCTCAATATCACCACAGTGCATAATGCACCAGGGGTACTGAGAAGAGCTGTTCATAATTGGATAATGTGATTTGAAGCTGCATGCTAGCATATTGAGGATGGAAAAGGTTCAAAATCCATGGACCTTTCTATCCTGATAGTATCAGGCTGCAGCTGTTGATTTTACCTTGGCTGGGGGGACCCCACTTTTTTTTTCTTTTTAGGTTTTTATTAAATGATAAAAACGATGTGGGGTCCCTTCTTTTCATAAACAGTTAAGGTTAAACTGGCAGCTGCAGCCTAATACTATCAGGATGCAAAAGTACATGGATATTGGACGCGTCCATAAAAAAAATACGAGCCCACAGCTACCTCAAAAGCAAATCATTACATTAGAATGTATGCTTCTGACAGTAATTTTTGGGGGCATAGTATATAAGATTACAAATAAATTACTGCAGAATCTTTTTGTTACTTTTTTATATAATTTTTTATACTATTCACATTTCATGCTAAATAACCTGTTGGATGAATTTTACAGGTTATTGCAGTCATATAAATACCTAATATGTCTTGTGTTTTCTCTTTTTTGTATAATGTATGCACAATATCTTTTTTATTAATTATTTTTATTTTATTTATTGTTCTACACTTTTTAAAGTTTTTTTTTAAACTATTTATACTATTTTACACTTTCTTAACAATTAGTAATATGCTACTACATTACCTTCTCTGTCATTATGTCACAGGCAGCAGTTAGGGCAGCACACAGTGTGCCCTGGATGCAGCCTCATTATACAGATAGTCCTGAGGCTATTCTAGGTCCCCAGGGCTGACTGCACAGATGTTCTCCTGCTCCATCGGGTCACCGGAAGTCTCGATCACCTTTTGGAGCAGGTGAATGCTCGTTGATTATGCCGCAGTTATGGAATGCAGCAATCAAAGGGTTAAGTGCCGCGGATCGGTGGTTTCCTCCACTTCCAGGTGCCTGCAGAGACTGCTCTAGGAACAGAGATATTAACTCCAGCTCTGTTCCTATTGCAGCTGTGGTGTCAGGAGCCGCAAAACTCCTTTACCAGCAGCGACATCTCTAGATGTTACTGCAGATTAATGACCTGCAATACCCAATGTCTAAAGTCGGTGGGTGGTCATTAAGGCATAAAAGAAATAGATTCAACTAATCCGATGTAGTCAAATGGTGAGACCTGTAAAGTAAAAAAAATGTACAAACATGATGACAATACTAAAATCCATCCTGTGCACCCCCTGAGGATCATGCCTGTGGTATATCTTCTGGGGATGCAGGGAAGGGTATTCAGGATGAAACTCAGGGTAAACGGCATAGCTGCAGCAAAATCTTGGGGGAGTTGATCCTTTTTTTTTCCTGCCCCGGAGATTGTGCCTGTAAGCTGTGGCCTGAACCGAATCTCTCACCCCTTTTCCACTATTGTGTTATGCATGCTAGTGCCAACATGAAATATTACCTCCACCTATCACCCAATAGTCCCTGCCCACGTTCACCTATTACGCCTGGTTGAATTTGTACAGAGGTAGGAACAGATAAGCAGGTGCTGGAAAAGTGAAGAGTCTAAGATGTTTGGTATTCTGCAGGGATGAGTTGTGGCCAGGAGAAGTCATCATGGTGGTCTGGGTTATATGGAGAAGGGAACGTGAATAACTCTAGTCAGAGAAGACATCACATGTGAGTCCCTGTATGTAACTGCACTGTATATCACTTATATGTCTGCAGAGACTGTGTGCACTGGTATCTACCACTAAATGGTCACTGTATGGGGTAATATACAGTCTGCAGAGCCTGTGTACACTGGTATATACCACTATATGGTCTGTGTATGGCAGTAATATTGGTCCTAGGATAATGGTTTACATGAAGGAACAGTATGGCGGTATTATTCAGTCACTATGTGGTGGTGATATGTAGTCATAATGTGGTGGTATTACTTTCTTGTATAGCTGTACTATTGTTAATATTGGTCTTGACATTCTGGTTTGGTCAGTAACAATACAGTGATATTTGCTCCCCGAATAGCAGTATTATAAATTAACTATATGACCATTATTCAGAGGTATCATAAATAGCAAATTGTCCTATAGCTATTTGTATGGATTTATTTATATGAAATATATCACTGTATATAAATTCATTTTTATTGACACCAGTATGCTAATGTTATTTGCCAAAGGTATGCTGGAGGAAGATGAGTATAATTGGTTGTGCTTGGGTATGGTTATAGGCATGGCCAGGTCATGTGTTTGGGCATGGGCACCAGCTTGGTCTGTTGTGTCCCTCTTTGTGCCAGTCCATATGTTTTCTTTGTATTGTGGTATTTAATGAGTAGAGGAAAATATATTTAGATACGACTGCACCAACTGTTTACACCTTTACAGCTTCAACAATGGTTTTTCCATCCTCATCTTACAAGAGCCATAGCAGTTTATTATTTTCTATTGAGATACCCAAATGATGGCATGTTTTTTGTGAAATGAGCTGAACTTTTATTTGGTAATCTTTTGGGTGTAAGTATGACTTTTTAAATTACTTCTATTTTTTATGGTGATGGACAACAGGTACAGGTTACTATGGATACAGCGATATACACTATATGGAGGTTATTTTTTAAATTTTTCTAGTAATAATGCATTTTTATTGGTAAAACTGTGATTTTAGTGTTTTTTTATATTACAGATTTTTTTCCACATTATTGTATTTTATTTTCATATTTTTCTTTATATTTTGCAGTATTGTTGCATACTTATCAGAATTTTTACCACCTCTATTGTTTTTCAGAAAACGCAGCAAAAGGCAAGATCTAAACACAACATCACTGCAATGTGTGATCCTGGCTTTGATAGGGATGTGTAAAGGCTCACTGTCTAGGGCAGGATGAGTTGTAAATACAGTCCTGATGCCAATCAAGTACATTCAGTTTAAATTCTTATTTCAGAATCAACAACAACAACCTGCCCATTAAGGAAGCAAATTAACACAAAAAGATGTTATCAAGCTGAAGGTAGATTGTATTCCAACCAGGCAAAGATTGGGCCAAGTTTCAACAACCATTAGCTGTAGGTGATAATGCCAGAAAAACTGAAACTCTCATACTGTACCTGCAGTTCAAATAATAGGTAACATTTATAAACAACAAAAAATTATAAAACATTTCTACATAAAAGAGAATGCATTTACCAATGGTAATTAAATATCCATGAATTAGACTGGGGATGTGGAATTAAACCTAACAATCTACAGCTCCCATGTGAAAAGTTAATGAATAGGACTGACTCAATCCGATGCCTAATAATCCAGCCTGAATGTCCAGAAAAATTAATACTTTTCCCTTTACAAGATTCAAGATAACCATAATGATTTAATTAAAGCCAAAGATGATGGTATAATTGTATTGTTCTGTCACAAATAAGTAATTTCAGGGGTTTTATCATCTCATACATTGATGGCATATTGATAGGATATGCTGTCAATGTGATATGCGGGAGGGGTGGGGTTAACCTATGGGCCACATAACTATTTCGGAAAGAAGTCCTCAAAACTTTCGGCTTAGAATGAAGGAGTCACATTTTCATGGATACTCTCCATTAATTTCAAACAGAGTTCCGAGTACAACCGAATGCACTTGGAACTTAAGTAGACTCAACTGAGATAGGGTTATCGGGCATAGATTAGGAGTTCCTACAGTCTTCTTTATGGTAACTGACTGCAGGTTCAAGGCAATTCTTATCACCAGAAAGGAGGGGAAGACAGTGATTTCCTCATGTCCCTGCCCTGTGTACTGGAGCTGAGTGGCACAGTTGGGGGAAGGAGCATCATCATGAGTGTGTTTGTGACAGAGAAAGAAACACTTGCTCCGCTGACCATTCCAGCTCTGCTTTGTCCATTCCATCCATTTTGCCACCAGTTATGAGCAGCAGTGAGTAAGTCTTACACCTCATGTGGAACTTTCAAAAGAAATGTCAAGCACAAACACAGCTACAAATTAGCAGTCAGTCTGTAATACCAGCTCTGCCGGTGATTTACCAGCTTATTGGCAACCCTACCCTGCACTGACCACATTCCCCATTAAAGCCTCAATTCACAACTAGGGCATAATATGGATCTGGAGACCTTTAATAAACCTTGGTATGTCTGTCTATACTAGGTATTTGTCTGGATCATGTCACTGGGATTCCCCGTGATGCAATTAATGAGGGAAGTATACTAGTCATTAGTAGTGTTGAGCGATTACGTTGGCTATTGACATCGGTCGATGGTTGATAGTCGACCATCATCGACAAGATATTCGATGGTCGATGATAGATGATCGCCGATGACCATTAAAGTCTATGGGAGAGCAACAACACCTTCATTCTTACACCCAAACAGGGCTGGAGAAGCTGGAATTAACATCCACAACAGTCAAATGGATACGTGCTACATCTTAGGCAACACACTTAGGTTATAGAAGCCACAGAAAGAAAATCACAGACCATTCAATATTCCTGTCTTGCACCACAGCATGAGCCTTAAACCTGCATGACCCATAAATTAAAAAGTGCCAGAAGGCAGTATGATTTTAACCATCATTTTACTTGAACTGAACATTGAATATCCCTGTCCTGGAACGCAGCATGAGCCCCAAACCTGCATGACTCCCAGATTTAAAAAGTGCCGGAAAAAGGAGTCTTTGAACCACCATTTTAGTTTCACTGGACAGACTATACCTGTCCTGGGACAACTCACAGAAAAAAGAGATAATAATAGGAATATAGAAAACTGTCTCACAGATCAAAAGAAAAATTCCTAAAACAATAATCTTTAAGAGATATTCATTAAAATAATTATCCTTTATATATAATAATGGCCTCACACATATAGCCACTATACAAATATGCAACTGTATATGTATAAAGTACCCGGTGTATATCATGCCATCACTTGGACCATCATCATCTCTCATCACAGAGGTATAATTATTATCCCCTGATGAACCATATCTTGGGGAAACGCGTCGGGACTTATGTCTCTGTTCTTTATGTATGTTACTGTATAATTTAGTTAGTAAGGGTGAGTCGCCGAGAGGTGGGGTCGCCCTTTTCGGGGCGAGTGCTCTATCTGGATAGGACTAGTTTAGTGATAGCGATAGTGCTTTTTCTAATATATGGTATATACTGGTCCAATGGGCAACGAGTCTACTGTGAAAGGTCTTCAGAACCGTGAGTTTTTTACCACATTTTTGACCACATTTTCCTCCCTCTTATAGGGGCACTTCTCCTTGATAATAGGTATTTGGTACAATGTCTTTTTTGCTGTGATTAGCTAGACATTGTCCACTTGCTTTTGTATTTAGGTACTGATATACCCCGGGTACTTTATACATATACAGGTGCATATTTGTATAGTGACTATATGTGTGAGGCCATTTTTATATATAAAGGATAATTATTTTAATGCATATCTATTAAAGATTATTGTTTTAGGAATTTTTCTTTTGATCTATACCTGTCCTGGGCCACAGCATGAGCCCCAAACCTGCATGACCCCAGATTAAAAAGTGCCGGAAAAAGGAGACTTTCAACCACCATTTTAGTTTCACTGGACATTGACTATACCTGTCCTGGGCCACAGCATGAAACCCAAACCTGCATGACCCCCAGATTAAAAATTGCCGGAAAAAGGAGTCTTTGAACCACCATTTTAGTTTAACTGGACATTGACTATACCTGTCCTGGGCCACAGCATGAGCCCCAAACCTGCATGACCCCAGATTTAAAAACTGCCGGAAAAAGGAGTCTTTCACCACCATTTTAGTTTAACTGGACATATACTGTCCCTGTCCTGGGTAGCGCTTGCCCCTCCGTATGAGTGCGGACCAATAGAGCTTCACTTGGAAATACTGGTGGTTAACGCTCTTGTTCCACCCAGGTGCCCTTTTTCTTGGCATTCTTTTTCTCATTTTACTCAAAGGGGCTGGAGGAAATTGTCTCGTACTTTTTTTCTCTGTCCCGTGCTCCAACTCCATGTCCTCTGAATAAACCCTACAATTTTGGTCAAGTTTTCCTGTACCTCCCTTGTACAATTTAGAGGAATTATTTTCACCAGCTATTTTGAACATGCAAGTTTTTTAGTAGTTTAATTCTAGAAAACACATGTTTAAAATAGGATGGAATCCCACCATGTCTTTGTTTCTCTTTTTTAATTGTATTAAATGGGTTTGTCTCAATACAGGGATTGAAAGCTATGTTAAAGATCTTGCAAAACAATCATTTTGCAATATGTGTCTATTAACAGTGCCACCTATTCCTGTTTCTGACAGCACCATCACCCTTGAGTCCTCTTACAATTTGTGAAGAACAAATGTCTGTTAGAAACAATTTTTTTATAATAGGACCTGTATATACTGCATGCCCACAGCAAAATGCCCCCAAAAATGCAAAACATAACCCATGAGCCACTTTGACAATTGTGAAGAACAAATGTCTTTTTAGAAACAACATTTTTTTTATAATGGGAAACCTGTAGTATAGCTGCATGTCCACAGCAAAATGCCCCCAAAAATTCAAAGCATTACCCTTTAGCCCCTTTGGACAATTGTGAAGAAAAAATGTCTGTTAGAAACAACATTTTTTTTATAATAGACCTGTAGTATAGCTGCATGTCACAGCAAAAAATGCCCCCAAAAATTCAAAGCATGACCCTTGAGCCACTTTGGACAATTATGGAATAACAAATGTCTGTTGGGAAACAACATCTTTTTATAAAGACCTGTAGAAATAGCTGCATGCACCAGCAAAATGCCCCCCAAAAATTTCAAAGCATGACGCTTGACCACTTTGGAAAAATTGTGAAGAACAAATTCCTGTTAGAAACAACATTTTTTTTTATAATAGGAACCTGTAGTATGCTGCATTAAAAGCAGCATGACCCAAAAAAATTATTAAAAAATGACTTCTCACCACTGTTAAAAATTGTGAGGGAGAAATGCCACTTAGAAGCCACATTTCTGTTCCAAAGGAACATAAATTATTGCTGTATCTCACAGCAAACATGACCCCCAAAAAATTATAAATATGACTTCTCAGCCACTATTAAAATTGTGAGGGAGAAATGCCACTTAAAAGCCACATTTCTGTTCCAAAGGACCATGATTATAGCTAATCTCACAGCAAACATGACCTCAAAACCATTGACAATGCGAAAACTTCTAAAGATAAAGTTTAGTAAATGGAATACGGTTTGTCATGAAACCTTGCTGTCTTTTACAGTCTCCTCACAGCAAACCAGCAAAATGAACTGTTGGGAAAAGAGAATAAAAACTGCAGTAAGAAATGATCATTTTAAAAAAAAGTTTTCAAGAGGACCATTTCTGTTTGAAGAGGAATGTGAAGTAGACCGGCAACTAATCGATGACCTCGCAATTGGGGCCACAACATCATCAGAGATCCATGCCGATTCATCTTGATGAAAGTCAAATGATCAACATTATCTCTGGAAAGCCGGATGCGTTTGTCTGTAATGACTCCCCCAGCTGTGCTGAAGGTCCGCTCAGATATGACGCTAGCTGCTGGGCAGGACAACACCTCTATGGCGTGGCGAGCGAGCTCGGGCCATTCGTCCATTTTGGATACCCAGAAGTCTATTGGGTCTGGAACACATACAAAAACATCGGTGTTTGAGACGCAGATAGTCGTGCACCATGATCTTAAAACTGGTCTCTGGTGTTGGATGTGTGCCCTTTCATTGCATGCGTTGGTGAGGTGGTAAATAAAGATTGCCAGAAGATCACCCATTAGGGTTCTGCCACCTTGCCTGCTGCTGCTTTCCACTACGGCTACTTGGCACTCCCACTGCTGTCACGTCGCTATGTTGTTCCACCGTGACATTTGGGGAACGTGAAGCAGACGCAACAGATGTCTCCAGTTTTATCAATCAGCAAGGTCTCCATTTCCAGCATTTTACTCTCAATTTGGGTGGGTGGAAGACAGTGCTGAGTTATGTTTAGTACCAGGATCCAGGAGGTGGCCACCCAGTAACTGTTTTTTCATTTTGAATGCCTTAATGCGAGGATCATGTTGGAAGGAAAGAGCATCCAAGCACTCATTGAGAGATGGAAGCCTTTGATTCCCAAGCCTCTGTCGAGGAGCACTATCAAACTGATCTTCCTCATCTTCCTCCTACCCCTCAAATTCCGCACCAACCTCGTTCCTAGGCAGTGGACGTCAGTAACGTCCGTGTCAGGAATACTCCTCCTCCTCCTCCTCTCCTCCACCTCCGGCTGGCCACCCGGCACAGCTTCAACACAGCCCTGACTTGCTGAGATGATGCACCCTGAGAGCTGATGCGCTGCCTTGTACTAGCCCTAACCCTGAACCACTGCCTAATGAAGACTGATAAAATTGAGAAACTCGGTTGGGACTGTGTATTCGACGGAGAGAAAGGCTCCGTGGCCGCATTCCTTGTCCATCTCCTCCTCCCGTCGCTGGCGGACCTGTTGTTTCAGAGTGGTCCCCAACGATCGTTTCCAGATACTAAGGACCCCACAATAGCTCATGCCTGACAAGTGCATCGTCCGCACTGACCATTTTGGGGTGGCTTCTTTCCAAAACTGGCAAGGATGGTGCAGAGCTCTTTCAACCTGCCTCCACTCTCGGTGGCTTCAACACCCCGAGGGTCCGCACCGCAGCTTGTCAGGGCCATCTGTCATTTCGTACTGGCGTAATGGCATTGCGCTGCTGCCCCACAATCGCTGGAGCATGGTGGACGGGAGGAATTCCAGTTGTTTGCCCACGTCAACCAATGAGAACGGTTGACGTGGAGGCCGAGTCTGGACGCTGCAACTCAGCCCAGCGGGACGAAGCAAGGGTGCGAACGGCGAAGTGCGAACTTAGACTTCGAGTCCTTCCACAGGCAGTCCAGACCCGGGTAGCTCTTTAGAAATTTTCTGGACGACAAGGTTCATACAGTGTGTCCCCCAGCCAAGGGATGTGCCCCAGCGTACCGATCTTAAGGGAGGCCAGGAGATTTTCGCCCGTTTATCGCCCACCACCTTCCCTGGCACAAGGCTCTTGTCCACCCAGCAGCACTTCTCGGTCACTGTTGCGGAGAGCCGTGCCACCCTCCGACCTGTGTTGTGGAAACTGTCTCCAAGACAGATTAATTTCACTACGGCCTGGTTTCTCTGGTCCCGTGATGCCACCAGAGGACCTTGGGGGGAAAGAACCCTGCACCATCCCTGCGGTTTTGAAGAGCTGCACCGAGCCTGAGAGCCACCGTCACCCCCAGAGACACCCACCCAGCTCACCCAGTGAGCTGTCACAGAGATATAGCGGCCTTGGCCGTGCTTACTAGTCCATGTGTCGGTGGTCAGATGGACTTTTCCGGCAACAAATGCACACAACGCGCTTGAAATTTTAGATGACACGTGGCTGGCCGGGGCCCAGGGTCAGTTTTTCTGGCAAAGAAATGCCTGCTCACATCTGGAAATTTGGGGGGCAGGAAAGGGGCCATGACGTGGCGGAACCCATCTGTGTCCACCAGACAGAAAGGCAACATTTCCAAGGCCAAAAGCCTGGCAATGCCGACATTCAGGCTTTTGGCTTTGGGATAGTTTGGGTTAAAGTGTTTCTTCTGCTCCCAAACCTGGAGGACAGAAGGCTGGCTGCTAGACTGGCCGCTGTACGGCATGCAGGTCTTTCAAACTGGCGGAAGGAGAAGGGGTAGCATGGGTCTCTGGTGCTGCTGGTGGTACTAGGGCGACGGTGGAGGCTGAAGCGGAGGCTGATCTCTGATCATGACTCTGAGAGACATGGGCAGCTGAGGAACCGCTTGGTGGTTTGGTGGAGGAGGAGGAGGCGGAGACAGAGGGTGTGACAGTGGTTGGGGGCCCCCGGCGTCGGTCTGGCCTTTTTTGGCCAAGTGTTGCCTCCATTTCAACTCATGCATTCGCTGCATGTGACTAGACATGTTGATGGTGGTTAACCACCTAAGGTTCTTGCCTCTACTTATGCGTTTACGGCAAAGGCGGCATATGACATCGCTGGGTGAATCAGAGGCTTGCTCAAAGAAGGCCCAGGCTTGAGAGGTCCCGGACCTTTTGACGGCGATAAGCGAGGAACGGGGTTTGCGCTGACCGTGGCTGGGGGGAATCATATCAGCGGACTTCTGCAAAACCCCCATCTCCCTTTTTGAGGCGGAACCCTACTGCCCCTACCCCCCTCGTCTTCCTCCCCGTCAGTGATGAAGCAATCGCAAGCAAATTCTGCTGAAAAGACCACGTTGGATCCGCAATGTCGTCATCATCATCATCAACACAGGTGACTTCGTCGTCCTGACATTCTGCATCCAGGAGCTGCGGGCTACAAGCAAGAGGGACTGCAAGGCTTTGCCGACCGCCCGGGATTTTTGCCGATTGACCGGCTTCCTTCTCCTCCTCTGATGGCATCAGTAACTGGGCGTCAGAGCAGAGAAAATCATCCTCTTTGGCCTCTTGATCTTTTAACATGCCTTCTGACCCCAACCGCATTTTGCCACAAAGAGGTCTTCAGAAAATGGATTATCCACAGTGGTGGGTACACGAGTTGACATTTGGGCTGCTTCATGTTGGACGGTTTGCTAAAGAAGCTAAAGACGACATTTGTGGCCGTGACGGGAGGACGAGGGGGTAAGTCTGCTGGATGCAGGTTGCATAAACCACTGAAGGACAGATTTGGCGACGCTGTTCGTTACTGAGTTTCACAGGCCCCTGACCCACGATGACAGGCCTGCCCGGTCCTGCAACTGACGATCCGCTGGCATGTCGTTTTGTCCGCAGCACTGGAAGGAGCACCTTCTCTCGTACCTCTACCTCCATGCCCCTACCCCCGCTTTGCTCGCTTACCACCTGAATTTCGCTCCAGGTTCAGAAATATAAAAATTTGAGAAGGGATGGAAGAGTTTTGGAAAGTCTAAATATTAAAAGAACGGCAAATCACAGCTATTCTCAAATCCCTCAAATCAAAACAAATTGCTGTATTCACATTAATAACTGCAAAGTAATCTATCAACAAAGCTGGCCTGCCCCCAAAGTGAAAAAATACGTATCTGAAATGTATTCGGATAATAAAAGGTATTTTTTGGGACCCTTTCAATTCACCTGTGGGGACTACAAAATTGCTGTATTCACATTTAAGTGCAAGGTTTCCTCAATGAAAAAAAGCTGTAGTGCACCAAAGTCAAAAAACACGTATCTGTAATGTAATCGGATAATAAAAGGTATTTTTGGCACCTATCAATTCACCTGTGGTGTGACTACAAAATAGCTGTATTAAAATTTAAATGCAAAGTAGATCTATCAACACGCTGGGCCTGCGCCCAAAATGAAAAAAAAACGTATCTGAAATGTATTCGGATAATAAAAGTAATTTTTGGGACCTTTCAATTCACCGTGGTGACTACAAAATTGCTGTAATTCACATTTAAGTGCAAGGTGCCTCAATGAACAAAGCTGTACTGCGCCAAAGTGAAAAAACACATATCTGAAATGATTCCGGTATAATAAAAGGTATTTTTTGGGACCTATCACCTGTGCTGACTACAAAATTTCTGGATTCTAATTAACTGCAAGGTGGCTATACCAACAAAGCTGGAATGGGCAAAATTGAAAAGAAACACCTATCTGAAATGTATACTGATAAAAAAAAGTGGGGTTTTGCACCTAACACAGAGACCTGCAGTTACTAGAAATGATGTGTAATCCTAATATAAGTTCAGGCTGCCCAATATCCAGGAAATATTTCAATAGAAAACTGTTAATAATAAAGCTAATTTCAGTGCAATGTCTACACTAAGTCTTGGTGATCTTTATCCAGAAATTCTTTATAGACCTTGCTGTGTTCGCCCAACGGGGCCCACCCCCCCCCGCCTCCCTCGTGACTTTACAGCGGCAGATGCTCCCTTTAAAATTCTCTACCTAACTACAAAAAAATCTTCCAATCTCTGATCTAACAAAGTTGTAAGGATCACAGCTAACAGTAGAGCTTTCTCTTTTGAAGAAATAGAATAATTTCGCTGAGCTGTTTGGACATAGGCAGAGCGCTATGAATGCTGAAGACACTGATCATGAACGGGAAAGGGCTGTTCTATGTAAAACGAGGTCATGTGATTTTTTCCAGCCAATCGCAACCATACACATCCCAGTCATGACGTCGCACACACATCTCACCCTGCTCTATTCTGTATGCTGATTTGCTGGCCGCCAAAATGACAGGAAGCGCCGAAAATGGCGCGATATTAATAAGATCACAGATTTAACCTAAATTATCGCATGATCTAAAAATTCGATCAACATAAAAACTGTGCCGATTTCAACTTTGTCGATAATAATCGCTCAACACTAGTCAATAGTCCTGAAGCAGTTAAAAAGCTTTAGCATACTGTTTACTATTTCTTAATCTATAGTTACTATGGTAACTATTGGAAGGAAATAGAAGTCACTGTGACACCTTTGGTAAAAGTGTTACTATTTATTCATCCCATATGTTTTTCTTTTTAATCTTTGGTTAGGCTTTATCAGTGTAATAGATTAAGACTGTGAAGGTGATAGAAAAGACAGGGATGTAAACTTGAGCTTGATTGGAAATCATTCTCATTAACTCTCACTAATTCTTCTTCTCTTAATATGTTTACTCTTTACAGAAATAGTCAGGAAACAGATTTCCTGTAGATCAGTGTTTCTAAGCAGGATGCTTCTACTAAAATAAATGACCTAAAGGTACCCTGCAGATTATGTACATTATATTGTATATTAGTGTTGCAAAGAAAAAGTTCTCTGCTAGAGACATGTATCACAGGTTAGGAAATTAACTGCAGATATGATATGAATGTAATGGCCTATTGGATAAAGGGAGTGACTTTATAACCCTATGTCTCTAGTTTGGACATTTAATGATAATTTGTTCATACTTTCAGGAAGTCTGAGAAATTGGTTTCTTTATCAATAAGGCTTCCAAGTGATAATATTAATTGATTAAAAGGTGCCACATACAAATTCAAAAAGTAG
>JAODAL010057414.1:0-22691 GCA_025379985.1 Phyllomedusa bahiana
AATACCCCCCTCTTTTGCTAGGCGGCAAAGTATAGATGTTGAAAGTGGCTGGAGGTCATGTTGTGAGGGGTCACCTCTGCAAAACAAACCGGGATGAGGCGCATGACGATGAAACACTTTTGATGATGATGTGCCGACCCCCCTTGGGAGAGGGGTGAGGCAAGGGCTTCATCACGTCGGGAGAAAGGGCGTTCACTTGGCGTCGGCAGCAGCGACCCAGAAGTTGGTTGTGGCCGTGAGTCGCAGGATAGCACATGTGAGGTCGGGAGCAAGGGGGCCACGGGTAAAAAACCCCGCTTCGCAGGTCCAAAAAGTACGCACAGGGGCTCAGCGGGCAGGGGCGGCAGAAGTCACTCAGTCGGAGCGTTGGGGGGTAAAACCCGTTTACTCGGGGGGTGTGGAAGTTCTTGCAAAGACACCGGAGGGCCGAATAGGGTATATGTAGAATTCTAAACAGAAAGTGAAGCGTGGCCCGGGGAGCAACGTTGCCCCCGGGCCTGCGTCAAACCATGCACTCACCATGGGGTGGCCTGGGAGAAAAACGTGGTAGTGTGGTGGCCATCCTGCCGCCGCAGCAGCAGCGCCTTTGGAAAATGCATCCCCATTGCAGCCATAAAGGGTCCACCACCTTGCAGAAGGGGAGCTGTTTCTCTTTGAATCATTCCCGGCCCAGATGCCCTGTCCTCGCAATCTGGCGCCAGCAGTGTTCCCAGGGGCGATTGAAAAGAAAAACAGTTTGCGCCCAAACCCCATCCTAAGGGGGCAGCAGCTGACCGTGCTCCTGTCCAAGTTGTTGGTATGAGCCCTCCCTTTCCCAAATGGTGGATCTGCACCTTTCAAAAAACTAATGGCTTGTGCCGACCGAGATGCAGATTCCCAAGCCGTAATTTCTTTTCCAAAAAGGCAGTCCCGCCTTCTAAATATGTAGAACAGAAGGTGGGCCAGCCCTTAAGCTTATGGGTTTGTTCCCAAGGTGCAAGGCACGGGGAAATCTGGACTGTAACTAGGCAGGGCCGACATGCCTTTAGGGCCCCCACGGGGTTTGAATGTGTTTCCCGGGCCCCAGGCAACAACAACTTGGACAGGAGCGCCATTTTCTCCTCCACTTGTAAAAAACTGCTGTCCTGCGCCAATGTCCGCCCTCCTCCTCCACCACCACCACCATCTCAGCCTCCACAAGTACGCTCCATATACCACATTGTGGGCAAGCGGGTCACGAGTTTTACACCTGGTTGCCTCGGCGAACAAAGTCACACGGGGGAGGAACTGCCCGGTCAGCGCAAAAAAATAAAGTGTGGCTTTTCTCGCGCCAAGCAAATGGGGAACCTGGTGACGGAAATGGGAGGAACAGGGGTTCCGCGCTCCCTTGAGGGGAGGGTCCACCCCGGGGCACTGTTCAATCTGGTTGTGAAAAAGGGTTCCGAAATCTTCCACCATCTTCAGAAAATTCTGAAAAAGGCCCGGGAAAATGTGCATGCACTTAACCCTTGTACAAAGCCAGGAAAACCCCTCCTTGAGTTTCAGCGCAGAATGGCCTCCCCAACACCTCTAATGCGATGTTTCCCCCGTTGGAATTCAGCCTCCAAAAAGTTGGACCGATGTAGAACAAAAAAGGCATTAACGTTTTTTGTGATCCAGGCAGACAGAAGTACTCCCGTGTAACTTTAGCAGCCAGTGGCGCTCCGTGACACCCGCCGTTTGTTGAGGCCATTCGAGGAGGGGACGTTATTTGTCATTTGCCCGGACTACGGGATGAATAACGTATTCCATGCTTCTGTCCCGAACAGTTGGGAAAAAACTTCTGGGCAGGACTGGGGACGTGGCCTACATCTCGTGGGCCCATGAGTCGGTGGGGATGAAAAAAGGAGGGGAGGAGGAGGACATTGGGAGAAGCATTTTCTGGTGAAATGAGTGGTTTTCTACCCAGGTGACAAAGAGGGGGGAGCAGGGGCAGTGGAGGAGGTGGGTGGAGGATGGGAAGACGAGGGAGATGACCCCAAGCACCGTGGCAGTATACAGTGGAAATGGGGCAGGGGCCCCTCGGAGTCATTTTGCAGATGGCCCGCAGATGTTATTTGCCCGGCTAATGACAGCCCAATAGTCGCAACGGCGAGGGAGACTTCTGGCTCTCACCCTATTGGACCCTTGCTACCCGGGCCCAAAATGGGGCCTTTTTCCCAGCTATTGAGAGGGAGGACAAACTCAAATATTAAGGAAAAACCTCCTAATTTAGTTTGGGCCCCTGCCTATGTGCGGCATCGTCCCCCCTCTGACAGGCTGACCGGGGGGGTTCCTCAGCGCTCACGTAAATACTGCCGCGGCGCTGGGGGGAAGGTGGGGGGTGGAGCAGTACCCTCCATCAGCAGTAACCTAAGTCTGGGGTCCCCTGAGAGCAGCTTTCCCCACCCACCCCATGGGAGGGGAGTCGCCAGCAGCAGCGCGCAACCTGGGCAGTCCTGAACCCAAAGTGGGGGCCTATTGGAAGCCTCTGCCCCCAGTTAGGGAAAACCCCCTGGACTACTGGGCAGCCAAAACTGGATGTGTGGCCCAACTTGCCAGTTTTTTAGTGGAGAAGCGTCCTCCGGCCAGTTTGTGTGGATCGAGGGGGTTCAGTGCGGGGGGGGCCTCGTTAGCCCAAGAGAACCGCTTACCACGCGAAATTGGAACGACTGACCTTTTTCAAATGAATCGGCGGGTCGGCCCGGATTTCACACAAATTTCCTTAGGGCAGACTACTAACCATGACGCCACACCCCCAAAATGTGGAAATGAGTTGGGTTAAACTACCTGCCTCGCCACTATTCTGATGCCGCACCCGCCTGATGCCACACTCTGCTACAGTTTTCTCCCTCTGCCAACAAACCATCTTTACCAGGGGGGTGTATTTTCCCCCACCTCCACACTGTGTCATTGTGCCACTGTTGACCCCCATTGCTGCTGTGGCTGCTGCTGTGACCCACCACTGTGTCATTGTCCCACTTGTGGCCTATCCTGTTTTTTCCCCTAAGAATGTCATTGTCCACTGCCCGACCTCATGCTGCTGTTGCTGACCCACACACTGTTCATTGTGCCCCTGTCTGACCTATGCGCTGTTGGCTGCGCCGTGACCTAAACCCCTGTGCATTGTGCCACTTTGACCTATACTGCTTTCTGTGGCTGCCCCCGTGACCCCACACACTGTGTCATTGTGCCCCTGCCCGACCTCCTGCTGCTGCTGCTGTGACCTACACACTGTGTCATTGTCCCACTCTGTGGCCCACTCCTGTTTTTGCCACCTCCAGAATGTGATTGTACCACTGTCTGACATCATGCTGCTGCTGTGGCTGCTGCCGTGACCTACACACTGTGTCATTGTGCCACTGTCTGACCTCATGCTGCTGCTGTGGCTGCTGCTGTGACCTACACACTGTGTCATTGTGCCACTGTCTGACCTCATGCTGCTGCTGTGGCTGCTGCTGTGACCTACACACTGTGTCATTGTGCCACTGTCTGACCTCATGCTGCTGCTGTGGCTGATGCCGTGACCTACACACTCTGTCATTGTGCCACTGTCTGAACTCATGCTGCTGCTGTGGCTGCTGTCGTGACCTCCACACTGTGTCATTGTTCCACTCTGTGACCTATTCCTGTTTTTGCCACCTCCAGAATGTCATTGTGCCACTGTCTGACCTCATGCTGCTGTGGCTAGCGCCGTCACCTCCACACTCTGTCACTAATGTTGCCACCTGAGCTCTCAGCTTGTTTTTTTCCAGCTTTCTCTGGCATGACTTTATCAGGCAACATTCCCGCTTCAGTTTTTTGGTCAGTTTTGCCCTCTTAAGTGCCCAGGAAATTTATAGTGAAGCGATTCTAAGAGCGGCGGCAGTCATGTGCGTGTCATACTAAAACACAACATTGTATGAAGACCAAACCAAGCTCCCTCTGCATATTTAAGCATGGCACAACGTTCTACAGCACCCTGCAGGCTCTGTGCAGCCTGGAAATAGCTGTTTTTTAACGTGATTCGTGCCGAAGTAATTCGGAACGAAGTTATTTTTTGCCGAGAAATTCGGCGAAGTGAACGAAACGAATTTCGGGAAATTCGCCCATCTCTAGTTATGCACATGGGGAGGAAAAATCCATTACATGATTACATGTTAAATGGAAAAACACTGGGTAAAAGTGACATGGAGAAGGACTTGGGAATCCTGGTGGACAGTAAACTTAATTGTAGCAGCCAGTGTCAGACAGCAGCTGCCAAGGCAAATAGAATCATGGGGTGCATTAAAAGGGGCATAGAGGCACATGAATGAGAAACATTATTCTCCCATTATACAAGTCACTGGTTAGACCGCACATGGAATATTGTGTACAGTTTTGGGCACCAGTGCACAGGAAAGACATTGTAGAGCTTGAACAGGCACAAAGGCGGGCAACAAAAATAATAAAAGGACTGGGTGGACTACAATACCCAGAAAGATTAGCAAGATTAGGGTTATTTAGTTTAGAGAAAAGATGGCTTTGGGGGACATAATAAATATGTATAAATATATCAAAGGTCAATATAAGATAAGGTCTCCCAAGATCTATTTATACCCATGATTGTTTCTAGAACAAGGGGCATCCTTTATGTCTTGAGGAACGAAAGTTTCTACATAAACATAGAAAGGGATTTACTGTAAGAGCAATGAGACTTCTCTGCCAGAGGGACTTGTCATGGGAATTCAATAACAGAGTTCAAAAATTTTTTAGATGCATTTCTGGAGCGTAATAATATAACAAGTTATAGTGTCTAGGATTCAAGAGAAGGGTCATTGATCCAGGGATTTTTCTGATTGCCAGATTGGAGTCGGGAAGGAATTTTCCCCTAAAATGAGGACAATTGGCTTATACCTCATTGGGGGGTTTTGTCTTCCTCTGGATCAACACCTTAGCACAACAGGCTGAACTGGATGGACGTCTTGTCTTTTTTTCGGCCTTACAAACTATGAAACTATGTAGCAGGGATTCTTTCTGTTGAGAAATAACAACTGTGCAGGGGGAGCTGAGGGCATAGCTGCTTGTTAAGGGTAATCTGAGTCTCTCACTACATACAGTACAGCAGGCACAGAACACTGAGGACATAGTGTGACAGGGTTTATAGACATCTACATTACACTGCTGCTAGTGTTATATCCAGCACAAACATAGCAGCCCAGAGAAAATCAGTGTGCTCATGATGTAGACTTCCCGGCTCTCCCTTTCACAGTAGACTCTTCCAGCTCAGAATCAGCACAACTGTCACACAGTGATACATCAGGCTGTCAGCTTCCAACCTGGCCTGACTTCAGAGCTGTCTTAAGGGACCAGTGCTTTTTTAAAACTGAATTACAGGTGAAATACTTTGATTTTCCAAATGAAGCATATTTAAGGAAGTGTTTGTATTTTAGTCTCCTGTTACTTTATGAGGTTTCCCTGTAGGTGATAGATCCTCTTTAAGGCAGTGTAGAATGCGACAGGATGTATGAACCTATTCTTCTGCAGGTCATACATACAGGCGCAGTCTAGTGCCAATACGACAAGTCTGGCTCAGGCACCACCTTCATCCTGGTCTGGCTGTTCTAACTGTTCTGCGTCTAGGTTTGGCATCAAAGATTCGTAAATGTGTCTACTTCTAAGTATGTGGTGCGACATGCCCCAGAACGCCCCTAAACTTGGGCACATTAAAAAAATGTCTTTGGCGCATTACAAAGGGATTTATCAAGCCAAAATTTGGAGTGCACCTGTACATACATTCTTTTTGGCTCAAAGTACACCAGAAAACTGGCGCAGACCCATTCATACATGTCGCCTTTAACTTCTGCACCCATATTGGTCCATACAAATTCTAAATTTTCTTTTTGTTGTCGAAGTAAATGCCTCAGACTCTGTTGTGGGAGCTGTCCTGCCCCAATGAATTGAAGACAAGATGCAGTTTCATCCGTGTGCATTTCTTTCTCATAGCACACCGTCTGTATAAAGAAACTACGACATTGGACATAAAGAACGTTAATCATTAGCATTGCCTTCTCTGGATGGAGACATCTTTTGGAAGGAGCAAATCATCCTGTAACTGTCCTTACTGACCACATAAATTTAGAATTCATCCATACAACTAAGAGATTGTCTGCCCAACAAGCACAATGGGCCTTCTTTTTATAATGTACCTTTTTAAATGGTGCCCTTGACAGTAACCATATAATATACTGAAAAACCTAAAAAAAAATTATTTGTGGGGTGCAACGTGAGAAAAAAAAACAATTGCACCATTTTAATGGAGGTTTGGCATTTATGGAGTTCACTGTTGGGTACAAATGACATGCTATCTGTATTCTGTAGGTAACTACAGTTCCAATGATACCAAATTTGTTATGTTTTAGCACTTTTAAACAAATGAAAACTTATTTTATTTTTTTATTTTGCGTTGCAGCATCTTTTTTTGTAGGCAATAATTTTTTGATTTTTCAATTGATGGACCTGAGCGAGGGATAATTTTTTTGCAGACTGAAGTGTAGTTTTTATTGGTATCATTCTGAGATATAGGTGAATTTTCGATCACCTTTTACTAACACTTTTTGGGGATGCAATATGACCAAAAAAACAGCAGTTTTGATGTTGGCATTTTTTTTACAGCGTTTGCCATACAAAACAAATGATGTTATATTTTAATAGACTGGATATTTACAGACCCGGCGATACCAATTATGTGTAATTTTTTCTAACTTTTTAATTTGTAAAATGGCAAAATGAAAAAAGGAGGTTGTTTTGAGCGTTTAATATTTCTTATAAATTTTTATATCTTTAAAACTTTTTATTTTCTACATGCAGTCCCCTTAGGGTACTTGACCACAAGGAAGTGTGATTGCCTGCACACCGTTCTGCATTATTTATATAATGGCCTATGGCAGAAGTAAAGGCAGGGCCATCTTGGAACAGCATTATATAAATATGCTTGCACATAGTTCTGTAGTATTTATATAATGCAGAAGGGTGTTCCAAGATGGCGCTCCCATTACATGCTGCCACTAGCCATTATATAAATAATGCAGAATGGTTTACAATCAATAACACCTTCTAATAGTTAAGTACCCAAGAGGAACTGAATGTAGAGGTTAAAAAAAAAGTTTAAAAATATAAAACTGACTCCTAAATCATTAATTCCTCAACAGTGGGAATTCCTCTATCTGAAATGAAATGGTCAATTTTGTGAGTCCATCCATAAAAAAAGAATGGTAGTCATTTAGAAGGGAGATCCCTGATAAAGTCCATGAAGATTGATCCCCAAGGCCTGTTTGGAAGTGGAAGTAGTTGAAGATGTCCTAAAGTGGAAGATTATTTTGTCTTGTTTCTTGCACATATTAAACAGAGGAAACATATCTTCTAACATCATTCTTATATTAAGACCACCAATATAAACAAAGCTGTAGTTCATGAGCTTTCATGACTAGAAGATGCCCTGTAAGTTTACAATCTTGGGCAAGTTTGAGGACTTTAAGTCAAGCAGATTCAGGAACATACTTGTGTTCCTACATCCAAAATGCCCCCTTTCAATCTTCCATGTTCTGCCCTGTAAATTCATGTGTCGGTGTGAAGGGACTCTTCAACAGTGGTGGGTGCAGCTGTAAATACAGCAGTCACCCGCTATTGACAGCAGGGACTGTTTCAAGTAGAGTTGTTCAGTTTACATCAAAATTTTGAAATAGCTGCTGTACATCTTTTAAGAGGTAATATTATTTGTCTACTGCCTTCCATTCTCATTCTAATGGCCAGGCTGAAACGACTAATCAGACTCTTGAATAACACCTTTGCACCCAGAAATTATTCCTAATCTCCCATTTAATACTCAAATTCCTGCTGTTATTCGGATACTAACAATGTTGCAAGAAACCCAGAAAAAAACAAATTGATATTTAGGAAGGTATAAGAAAGCAGTGGATAAACATTGTAAAGCCCCTCCTATCTTTAAGGTTGGTAACAAGGTTTGGCAGTCTATTAAAAATATAATGTACCATCTCACAAAGTGGGTAAAAAAATTCATAGGACCATTACAAATTTATGTACACATTTATTAAGTTGCCTTCCATTTAAAACTCCTTAACACACTGTAAAATAATGTGTCATTGCTTAAGCCACTCAACGAAAACTCCTTCCCAGGGAGTAATCAGCCACCTCCTCTACAAGTGATAGAGAAATATTTGGTGCAATGGAAGGGTTATGGACCAAAAGAAAACTCATGGGAGCCAGAGTACAATGTTAATGCCCTTAGGTTATAGGACTGTTTCTCCAAAGGTATCTATTGAAACTAGCCCTTGATATATCCAGAATCTATATAAGGAGAGGATTACTGCCAGGAGGTTTCTGTGCCTTAAAGGGGTTGTATCATTACATTAAATTGTCTTCAGCATAAGGGGACAGTGAAAACAAGCAACTTTGTAATTGGATGTCATTTACAAAGCTGTCTTGTTTTCACAGGATCCCTTATCTTCGTTTTCTGTAAACATTGTTCGCCAGTGCCGGTCGGATTCCACCTCCTTTCATTTCATTGGCCGATGGCTCTACTATTTTACATTCTGTCTGGCCCCCGGTCGTATTCACAGGAGCGCGCATTTCTGCCTCTCTCACTCAGAATAAGGGGCTGGCAACATTTCACTCTTCACAGCCAGGAGCTCCAAAGTAACACTGCAGCTGCTTCTAGAAACAGAAAACAGCAGAATTGTGCTCGGTGCCTAATGCTCCAAGATGGATCTGTGCTGCTCTGGATGAGTTCATAGAAGACTGGATTCAACTGTAACAAACCTCCAGCTGTGAGAGGAGAAGAGATCAGTGCTCTGAGTTCATATAATACTGTCTAGACTGAATGCAGGACTTTAGTATGTAAACATACAGCTCTTACAAAATAAGACTGCATAGGGAGAGGAGGACACAGTGACATGTGGACTCAAACAAAGAGAGGGGTGCTATTCCCTCCCACTGATCTCAAACAAACACACTGACTCGGGAGCGAGCATGAACAGTGAAGGGGGGGGTGATGTCATCCCCTTTCAGTTAAGAAACACTCAGCCGGAAGGTGAAGAAACGAACCTGGATTTGAGGAAGTGAGAAAATGAAGCTACAAGAAAATAGCCAAACTGATGAAGCTATACATCTCCTTTAACCAGCAGGCTCTTTCCACTGAGCTATTTAATTTTCGGACAGTGGCTGTCCTGAACCTTGGTCTAGTTTCTTTACTCCTGATTGGTTCCACCCTTTGTTTTCTTGATTAGACACCCTGTTTAAGTCTGGCCTTGCACTTCTTTCCTTGTGAAATTATTTTTTCTCTCTGCCAATACTAATATTTTGCTACTTATGTATTGACCTCTAGCTTCCAGTTACCTGCCTGCTCCTCAATACAAATTTTGTCCTGCTCATGTACTGACTTCTGGCTTCAGTCTTACCTTGCTACCTGTATGCTCCTCAATACAAATACTGTCCTACTCATCTACTGACCTCTGGCTTCAATTTTACCATACTACCTGTATGCTCCTCAATATAAATACTGTCCTACTCATGTACTGACCTCTGACTTCCAACTGACTCTGTTATCTGTCTGCTTCTCAATACTAGTGTTGAGCGATTATTATCGACAAAGTTGAAATCGGCACAGTTTTTATGTTGATCGAAATTTTTAGATCATGCGATAATTTAGGTCAAAATCTGTGCATCATCTATTAAGATCGCGCCATTTTCGGCCCCTTCCTGTCATTTTGGCGGCCAGCAAATCAGTTTTACAGAATAGAGCAGGGTGAGATGTGTGTGCGACGTCATGATGGGATGTTATGGTTTTGCGATTGGGCTGGAAAAATCACAGACCTCATTTTACATAGAACAGCCCTTCCTGTTCATGATCAGTGTCTCTCAGCGTCTCATAGCAGTAGGACGTGCGCTCTGCCTGTGTCCAAACAGCTCAGCGAAATTTATTCTATTTCTTCACAGAGAAAGCTCTACTGTTAGCTGTGATCCTTACAACTTAGTAAGATCAGAGATTGGAAGATTTTATGTAGTTAGGTAGAGAATTTTTAAAGGAGCATCTACCGCTGTAAAGTCCCGGGGGGGAGCGGGGTGGGGGGCCCCGCGGGCGAACACAGACAAGCTCTATAAAGAATACTGGATAAAAGTTCACCAAGACTTAGTGTAGACATTGCACTGCAAAAGTTTTATTATTAACAGTTTTCTTTTGAAATATTTCCTGGATATTGGGCAGCCTGAATTATATTAGGATACAAATCTTTTCTATAACTGCGGGTTTCTCTTTGTTAGGTGCAAAACTCCACTTTAATTATCAGTATACATTTCAGATAGGTGTTTCATTTTCAATTTTCCCCATTCACCTTTGTTCATATATCCCCTTGCAGTTAAATTAGAACCAGAAATTTTTGTAGTCAGAAAAGGGTTGATAGGTGCCAAAATACCTTGTATTATCCAAATACATTACAGATACGTGTTTTTTGCATTTTGCCCAGTCCAGTTTTGTTCATTGGGGGCAACTTCCCATTTAAAAATGTGAATGCAGAAATTTTTTGTAGTCACCACAGGTGAATTGAAGGTCCCAAAAAAATACCTTTTATTAACCAAATACATTACAGATACGTGATTTTTGCAATTTTGCAAGTTTTATTTTTGTTGATAGAGCCACCTTGCAGTTAAATTTGAATCCAGCAATTGTGTAGTTACCACAGGTGAATTGATAGGTGCCAAAAAATACATTTTATTATCCGAATACATTACAGATACGTGTTTTTTAACTTTGGCGCACTACAGCTTTGTTCATTGAGGCACCTTGCACTTAAATTAATGCAGCAATTTTGTAGTCACCAAGGTGAATTGAAAGGTTGCCAAAAATACCTTTTTTATCCGAATAATTACAGATACGTGTTTTTTGCACTTTGCCCAGTCCAGATTTGTTGATAGAGCCACCTTGCAGTTAAATTTGAATCCAGCAATTGTGTAGTTACCACAGGTGATTGATAGGTGCCAAAAAATACCTTTTATTATCCGAAAACATTTCAAAGACGTGTTTTTTCACTTGGGCGCAGGCCACTTTGTTGATAGATCTACTTTGCAGTTAAATTTAAAATACAGCATTTTTGTAGTCACCACAGGTGAATTGTAGGTGCAAAAATACCTTTTATTATCCGAATACATTCAAAACGTGTTTTTTCATTTGGCTCAGGCCAGTTTGTTGAAAATCTCTTTGCAGTTATTTTGAACCCAGCAATTTTTTTTTGTTTTGAGGTTTTGGAATACTGTGTTTTGCTTTTTAATAAGGACTTTCCAAAATCTTCCTACCTTCTAAAAATTTGTTATTTCTGAACATGGAGCGAAATTCAGGTGGTAAGCGAGCAAAGAGGGGGTAGGACATGGAGTAGAGGTACGGAGAAGGTGCTCCTTCCAGTGCTGGCGACAACACGCATGCCAGCGGGTCGTCATTGCCCGGACCGTCAGGCTTGTCATCGCTGGTCAGGGCCCTGTGATCTCAGTAACGAACAGCGTCGCCAATCTGTCCTTCAGTGGTTAATGCAACCCGCATCCAGCATAATTGTCAGTTTTGAATTTTTGGGGGGGATTTGCTGTGAAATGCAGCTAGACTACAGGTCCCATTGTAACAAATTGGGTTTCTAACAGACATTTGATCTTCACAATTGTCAAGAGTGGCTCAAGGGTGATGGTGCTGGAATAGGTAGGACACTGTTAATGGACACATATTGCAAAATCACTTGTTTTTACAAGATCTTTAACATAGCTATCAATCCCTGTATTGAGACAACCCATTTAATACAATTAAAAAAGAGAAACAAAGACATTTGGTGGGATTCTATCCTATTTTAAAAATTGTTTTTCTAGAATTAAACTACTAAAAAACTTGCATGTACAAAATAGCTGGTAAAAAAATTCCTCTGAATTGTACAAGGGTGGTAAAAGGAAAACTTGACCAGAATGTAGGTTATTCAGAGGACATGGAGTATGGGCACGGACAGAGAACAAAGTACAGAGACAATTTCCTCCAGCACGTTGAGTAAAATGAGAAAAAGAATGCCAAGAAAAAGGGTCACCTGGGTGGAACAGGGGCGTTAACCACCAGTATTTCCAAGTGAAGCTCAATTGTTCGCACTCATACGGAGGGCAAGCGCTACCCAGGACAGGGACAGTATATGTCCAGTGAAACTAAAATGGTGGTTGAAAGACTCCAATTCCCGGCACTTTTTAATATGTGGGACAGACAGGTTTAATGGTCATTCCCGTGGTACAGGACAGATATAGTAATGTCCAGTTCAACTAAAATGGTGGTTCAAAGCTCCTTTTCCCGGCACTTTTTAATTTGGGGGTCAGAACAGTTTAATGGTCATACTGCAGTCCAGGACAGGGATAGTCAAGTCCCCGTTCAACTAAAATGGTGTTCAAAGACTCCTTTTTCCGGCACTTTTAAATCTGGGGGTCATGCAGGTTTGGGGCTCATTGCTGCGTTCCAGGACAGGGATATTCAATCCAGTTTCAAGTAAAATGATGGTTCAAATCATACTGCCTTCTGGCACTTTTTAGTTTGTGGGTGATGCAGGTTTAAGGGTCATGCTGTGGTACAAGACAGGGATAGTGAATGGTGTTGTGATTTTTTTTCGTGGCTTTTATAACCTAAGTGTGTTGCCTAAGATTAGCACGTATTCCATTGACGTTTGGGATGTTAATTTCCCGCTTCTCCAGCCCTGTTTGGGTGAAAGAATGAAGGTGTTGTTGCTCTCCCATAGACTTTAATGGTCATCGCTCTTAATCTACTATTGACTATTGACTATCTTGTCGATGATGGTCGACTATCGACCATCGACCGATGTCGATGGCCAACGTAATCGCTCAACACTACTCAATACAGATACTGATCTTTGACTTATGATAACCATGTTGTTGCTTATTACTGACTACTTAGGCTATGTTTCCACGGCATAACAATAAAATCGTAGTTTTGGCGGTTTTAGGATCTTAAAACTGTCGAAAATATGATCGTTCAGGCAGCCCATGGACAGTAATAGAAAACACGTCCTGTAGTCTCGTTTTCTGGCGCCGGCGTATTATACAACATGTTGTATAATATGCCAGCGCTTTTGACTTTTTTTTTGTTGTTCATTGATTTTATGGGCTGATGGCAAAACAACGAGAGCCGACCGCGTTTTTTGCGCAAAATGTAACAAAAACCGCGACCAAATCGGACAAAAAACGGTCAACTTTCGGACGTTTTTTGTCCGATGAAGTGGCGATTCAGCCTTACCTTTGTGGCTGCAATACAAAAGTGATTCAGACCTGGAGCATTACACACTGTTATAAATAAGCTCCCTACCCCTATGTAGTGCTAGTGAAATATGTGACTATTTGATGTAATAATTTCCATTTCTTGTATATTAAGCTAATTATAATTTCCATTGTTGTATCACAAGTTATAATCACACAGGCTTGCATACCTCAGTTTAGCGTTCAAGCCTACAGACTTCACTTAATTTACGACCTAATGGGGCCCACATTGTCTGTTTTCGGAGTGATTCTGTATTTCTTTATCTTAGATTCAGGGAGCTGGCCCCTCCATGGTACAAGGTGAGGTAATACAAAAGACCTCTATACTTTAAGTGGACACAATACGTAGGTTGTGTCTGTCTGTTTTTTTGTTTAAGACATTTAAGAACCAGAGAGGCTTTGGTGATTTTAGAAGCTCTGGTACCCAGCAGTAAGGATGCTTGCGCTGGTGTTGAAGTGAAAGTCCCTGGAGTTCCCTATTTTCGCCAGTACGTTTCTAAATGGCTGAAGTTATAAAAAAAAAAAAAAACAGGTGATGTTATAAGTTCTGAGGTGAAGTTTGTAAGTATTTAACCTTTGTAAATACATATTTAGCAAAACTGTACTCAATGTCACACTATTTTATGTAATCAGTTTATCATAATTGATTGATTCCTATGTTAAATAAAATTGTGTTGTATCCTGACTGACTGGCCCTCTTTAAAGATGTACATAGAACAGTACCTAGTATTAACAAAACACACTAACATAGCAAATTCTCAGAATCTACCATCTATACTGAGGATACTCAACCGTTTCTGTTCCAAGGGCCATATTGTCAGACCCTTAAAGGGGTGTTATCGTTTGAGCTGTTCGGGCTGTTCAGTTAATTTTCTCAGATTGAGTTTGAAATCCAGGGGCGTGTCTCTCCTGTCAGCAGGCGTGTCTCTCCTCCCAGGAGGCGTGTCTCCCCTCACTGAAGAACTGTGACATCATCATTTTCTATAAAGCAGGGGATGCAGAAGGTTGTCTGGATAAAACAGCTCTGTAGCCTCCTGCCTGCTTATGTCTGCAGCCTTGAGACTCCAGCAAGCTCCAGCAAGCACCTGTCATATATCTTATCACACAAATTACACTGAAAGCCAGCAGCTCTTACTTCTGTTCTAGTGGTGTCACCCAAATTGTACTGACAATAGGCAGAGATCTTTGCTCAACTACAATGACAAATGTCAGCTTCAAGTAAAGACACTATATAGGGGAGCTTTGTGTGTGTATATAAATAAAATTATAGATGTCTACACATATATTTTTATATCTTTACATATGTGTACAATTTATAAAAGAAAAAAAAAAAAAACTACTGATGGGGATTGAACTCCCAACCTCTGTGTTGGAGAGTTGATCACCTAAGCTCTGCACCACACAAACAGCTTATCCAGACACAGTGTTGAATCCTTATGTTATACACTACAGGTGATGACGTCATAAGGAGGCAGGGCTTGCATTCGATCTGAGGAACAGAATGCCTTCTTTTCCAAGTAGCAGCTTAAAGGAGTTGTCTCCCTTCAGAGTTTCAGAGAATGCATGAAAGAAATTACTTGTCCACTTCCTGGTTCATATATTTGCATAAGCTCCTTGCGTGTACCCGCTACGTTGTGCTTTCAGATGCTATTAGATTAGATTCTTCTCAACACTCAAAGGACTTCTTATCTGATCCCCAAAACAGAAGCCTAATTACAGAGCTGTTTACTTGAGATAAATCAAGCTTTTTAATGTCTGGCACACAGGACACTGACTGACACTGCTGACCTGTGTGATGACTCACTCTTGTTATCTCATTGAACAAACAGCCCAAAGGGGATTTGTTTTACAGGTCGGTTTTCTGAGGGAACTGAAATAGCCAGGGGGTAATAAATTCACTTGTATCTCTTTAGGGACAACAGAGGAACAATGCAATATATTTGGAAAATGTCTTTATTTTGTGTTCCCTACAATTTGAAAGCTATTCTTTGTAGCGAGACAACCCCTTTAAGGACTGGATCTGTGAGGAGGTTAATCAACCCTTGCAAAAAACCCCTTAAACAGCCAGTAATTGCCCAGAAAAAATTGACCCCAAAGTGGGAGATGTACATGAGCCCAAAAGCCTTGGTTTCCCCTTGATTTTAACAGCTCAGAGGGGGGGTAAACCAAATGGGGCAGGCAGCCAATCACAGCGCAAGGGGCGTGGCCGGGGTGCTTTCCGTTTGGGGGGTATCCCAAAAGCGAAAGAAAAATCAGCCCGCCAACCCCCGTAGGGGATTCTAGGGGGCGAGAAAAGACCATGGGCGTTCTGCCCAGAACAGCAGAAAAAAAGACAAGATTTAAAAGAAGCTCTATCTGCTAAACCAAGTGACAGAGGTAATGCAACCCAATTACAAAAGGGCTTATTTTTACTGTCCCCATAATCTGAGACATGATCTTTGTAACGATAAAACCCCTTTAAGGACCACAATAAAGCTTAAAGGGGTATGCTCACATGCATTAATGTGAAATAGGTGAGGTTTCCAATTCTAAGACTCTGAACCTGACAGCAGAGTAAAGCCCCATAATTCCTAGTTTGTAACTCCAGACGAGAGAAAACAAGACACACACATGACTATCTCCCTTGTGCATTATGTCAGTTACAGAAACAACTTAGCATTTCACAACTCCATAAACATGAAGAGAGCTGCATGAATTTGTTAACATTTTGTCCTCGCCTCTCTAGAGGGATGAATCTATTACATATTTATGTTCTACATTTCTCAGATGGCGTATGCCCCTTTAAATGAGCAATCTAGGTAACATTGATACAATACCTAGTGCAGGGCCTGCGAGTGATATGCAAGATGCAGGAATTCAAAGGAGAATGCTACTTATTGCCTGCAACAGTCTTGCCTAGATTTCTTAGTTGCTTAACCAGTTCCTGACTGGGTTGTTTACTCTACTCCTGACCAGGCACATTTAACTTCTCCATAGTACATGCAGCTCTGAGCACTATAACATTTTTTCACACTTGGTTATTGTACTAATGTTTTCTCTGTTTTTCTGTAATACTTTAGGTTTCATTTAATTTTTACATTGGATTTTTTTTGTTTAAAGATGAGTAGAGATGAGCAGTAAAAAGTTCTTGTTCAATTAAAGCCTCAAACTTTATTGTGTTCAATTCGAGGTTCTATTCGAACTAGAACTTGAACCCTATTAAAGTCAATGGGAGAAGATGTTCTGGTTAATTTTTATACCTATACAGGTGAGGAGAAGCTATAATTACCATCCATAACAGTAAACTGGATACGTGGAACAACGTAGTGAATAAAATTTGGCTCTAAGAGTGACAGAAAAAAATTGAGAGGCTAAAATACTTCATTCCTTTCAATGGCTAACTGAAAAGATGAGGACAGCTTGCAAGCAGGGGCATAGCTATAGGATCCAAACTTCACGAAGGGTGAGCCAGCTCGTATGTAGAAAATTATGTGCAGTAGGGAAATACTTAAAAGGTATCTTCAAGCTTTATTATTCCATTAAAAGGTTCCAAACATGGAAACAATCGTAGCAGACAAAGGATGCAGCAGCTAGTTAGTGGCACACCTAAAACAACAGCGACGCGTTTCGGGTCACGTGACCCTTCATCCTGGCATGCAAACAGGTGTAACTGCACAGTTTAAGTAAGACAAAAACCGGATATGACATGGAAGCAATCCATTAACTGTTTCAATCCTAACTACATTATAAACAGATTAAAATCTATCAAAATACAATACAAAATGTATAAAAAGTAGCGTGTGCTGAACATGATTCAATAGTAATATTGGATATCCTGCCTAATGTTTAGACCACCAGGGAAGCGTGTTTCCAGATGGAAAATCCACCACGCTTCCCTGGCTAGTAATTTCTTTTGTACATCTCCTCCACGTGGGGAGCGATCAATACGCTCAATACCCACAACTGTTAGAGGACTAAGATTCCCATGATGTACCTCAGCAAAATGCCTAGATACTGCTGACGTTCTGAAACATTCTGGTCTCAATGTATCCGAAAGGTGACGACGTATATGGGTCTTCAGCGGTCCCATAGTACAGCCCACCTATTGGATATGGCAGTCCTCACATGCTATCAGGTAAATCACCATTTTGGTATTACAATTTATAAAACTTTTGATGGGAAAGGATCTACCATTGACATAAGAAGAAAAAGTGGATGTTTTTTTCACGTGGGTGCAGGGCTGTAAAATACAATGTGGCCACATTTTGAAAAAACCCCTGGGGGTCTAACCATGTGCTTTTTTTGCAGAGTAGACATATAAGTACCTAGGTGATACCAAAGACCCATAGTGGGTCTTTTACGAGGTTTCAAACCTAGTATTGAATTTTAGGAGATCTTTGATGTATTTGTTTAACATAGAGTATTTCAGATGTGTTTTTACAATGTTAATTTTTTTGTGATATTGTTTACTGTAATTCTTACAAAAGTGACTTGATTCTTATTAACAGCTTCTGACTTTCTTCTGAAAGAGTTAAAACCTTGGGATCTTTTGACACTTTATCTACAGCCTTTTTCCCTTTTTGAGTATCCCCTACTAATCAAAAACCCTTTATAGATTTGTTTTTGCTGCACCATAAACTCTTGGGATGAGGTACAATTACGTTTAATTCAAATTAATTCCCCAATTGGTACATTGTTTGTAACATGTGAGGGATGGCAGGGATCTGCTCTCAAAATGGAGTTCCTTTGAGTAGGTTTTTTATATGGTTTTACTTGAATGTATTCACCATCCCTGCCAATGACTGTGACATCTAAATAATTCAAAGATGAGGAATTGTATTCGTATGTTGAAGCTGCATATCGTTATTATTAATGTAGGAGATAAAGTTGGCTATAGATAGACTACAAAAGTTAATTAGGCTGTGCACATCTAAAATATATTTTGAAAAATGTAAGCATAGGTGCACACTGAAAAGGCAATGCTTACATCTAATACAAAAATCAGTGGCACACTAAAAACTAAGTGAAACATCAAGGTAATAAGATATTGGAAATGCATTACTGCTAAGGAAATATAAAAAACCTGGGACTCTTAGTTTACAGTTTTGATGAAAGATTGTATTAATCACCCCCAATAGCTCAAGGGGGACCCCCGAACAGAGGCCCTAACCAAAACATTTACCTCACAGGAGTCCGTTCAGAACCACCCGGGGATGACGGGAACTTGCAATTGAACTATCCTGCAGGGTTTAAAAGAGGCGGCAAAAGTGCAGCAAGCCAATGAATTGCCATTTCTCAATGACTACAAAATTTAATTGGGCTGGCAAAATTAAAATATATTTTAAAAAAAGTAAGCTAGGTGCACAGAAAAGTAATAGTACCTAACACAAAAATTTGGCACACAAAAAAACTAAGTAAACATCAGGTATATGGAATTTTGGAAAGCATTCGCAAAGGAAAAATAAAAAAAATGTTTGTAACATGTGAGGGATGGCAGGAAAAAGCCCCCAAAAAAGGAGTTCTTTGAGTAGGTTTTTTATATGGTTTTATTAATGTATTCACCTCCTCCCAATGACTGTGACATCTAAAAAAATTAAAAGTGGGGAATTGTTTTTCGTATGTTGAAGTGCATATGTTATTATTAATGTAGGGATAAGTTGGCTTAGATAGTTTCCCCTACCCAAATAAAGATAAGATCGTCAATGTAACGGGAGTACCATTTTATATGTTTGTAAAAAGGATGGTTGGCAGTGTTGAGCGATTATTATCGACAAAGTTGAAATCGGCACAGTTTTTATGGTGATCAGATTTTTTAGATCATGCGATAATTTAGGTTAAAAATTTCGTGCCATCTATTAAGATCGCGCCCTTTTTTGGCCTTCCGAATTTTGGGGCCAGCAAATCAATTTAAGAATGAGCGGGTGAGAATGTGGGGGGGGGGGGACGTCTGACGGGATTGTATGGTTGCGATTTGGTGGAAAAAAACACATGACCCGTTTTACATAGAAAAGCCTTTCCTGTTTTAGCCTCAGTGTCTCCCAGCGTTCAGAGCAGAAGGAGGCACTTCTTTGTCCCCAAAAAAACTCAGGAAATTATTATATTTTTCACAGGAAAAACCCCACATTTTGTGATCCTTACAAAAAATTTTTAAAAGAGATTGGAAAATTTTTTTTAGTTAGGTAGAAATTTTTAAAAGGAGCATCTACGCTGTAAAGTCACGGGGGGAGCGGGGGGGGGCCCCAACGGGCGAACACAGACAAGCTCTATAAAGAATACTGGATAAAGTTCACCAAGACTTAGTGTAGACATTGCAATAGCTTTATTATTAACAGTTTTCTATTGAAATATTTCCTGGATATTGGGCAGCCTGAACTTATAGGATACACATCTTTTCTAGTAACTGCAGGTCTCTTTGTTAGATGCAAAACTCCACTTTTATTATCAGTATACATTTCAGATAGGTGTTCATTTTCAATTTTGCCCATTCCACTTTGTTGATATATCCACCTTGACTTAAATTGAATCCAAGATTTTATAGTCAGCACAGGAATTGATAGGTGCCAAAAATACCTTGTATATATCCACGAATACGACAGCCTATAAAGAATACTGGATAAAGTTCACCAAGACTTAGTGTAGACATTGCAATAGCTTTATTATTAACAGTTTTCTATTGAAATATTTCCTGGATATTGGGCAGCCTGAACTTATAGGATACACATCTTTTCTAGTAACTGCAGTCCCATTTGTTAGGTGCAAAACTCACTTTTATTATCAGTATACATTTCAGATAGTGTTAATTTTCAATTTTGCCCATTCCACCTTTGTTGATATATCCACTTTTTACTAAAATTAGAATCCACAAGTCAGCACCAGGTTGATAGGTGCCAAAAATACCTTGTAATATCCGAATACATTACAGATACGTGTTTTTTGCACTTTGGCCCACTACAGCTTTGTTCATTGAGGCACCTTGCACTTAAATGTGAATACAGCAATTTTTTAGTCACCACAGGTGAATTGATAGGTGCCAAAAAATACCTTTTATTATCCGAATACATTACAGATACGTGTTTTTTGCACTTTTGCCCAGTCCAGATTTGTTGATAGAGCCACCTTGCAGTTAAATTTGAATACAGCAATTTTGTAGTCACCACAGGTGAATTGATAGGTGCCAAAAAATACCTTTTATTATCCGAATAACATTACAGATACGTGTTTTTTGCACTTTTGCCCATCCAGATTTGTTGATAGAGCCACCTTGCAGTTAAATTTGAATCCAGCAATTGTGTAGTTACCACAGGTGAATTGATAGGTGCCAAAAAATACCTTTTATTATCCGAATACATTACAGATACGTGTTTTTTGACTTTGGTGCACTACAGCTTTGTTCATTGAGGCACCTTGCACTTAAATGTGAATACTGCAATTTTTAGTCACCACAGGTGAATTGATAGGTGCCAAAAAATACCTTTTATTATCCGAATACATTACAGATACGTGTTTTTTGCACTTTTGCCCAGTCCAGATTTGTTGATAGAGCACCTTGCAGTTAAATTTGAATCCAGCAATTGTGTAGTTACCACAGGTGAATTGATAGGTGCCAAAAAATACCTTTTATTATCCGAATACATTACAGATACGTGTTTTTTGACTTTGGTGCACTACAGCTTTGTTGATTTTTAGTCACCACAGGTGAATTGATAGGTGCCAAAAAATACCTTTTATTATCCGAATACATTACAGATACGTGTTTTTTGCACTTTTGCCCAGTCCAGATTTGTTGATAGAGCCACCTTGCAGTTAAATTTGAATCAGCAATTGTGTAGTTACCACAGGTGAATTGATAGGTGCCAAAAATACCTTTTATTATCCGAATACATTACAGATACGTGTTTTTTTTTGACTTTGGTGCACTCACAGCATTTGTTGAATTGAAGGCCACCTTTGCCACATTAAATTGTGAATTCCAGCAATTTTTGTAGTCACCCACATGTGCAATTTGATAGGTGCCAAAAAATACCTTTTATTATCCGAATACATTTCAGATACGTGTTTTTTCACTTTGGCGCAGGCCAGCTTTGTTGACTTGATAGATCTACTTTGCAGTTATATTTGAATCCAGCAATTTTGTTTTGATTTGAGGGATTTGAGAATAGCTATGATTTGCCGTCTTTTAATAAGAGACTTCCAAAACTCTTCCATACCTTCTCAAATTTGTATATTTCTGAACATGGAGCGAAATTCAGGTGGTAAGCGAGCAAAGAGGGTGGTAGGACATGGAGGTAGAGGGGACGAGAGAAGGTCTTTCCCCCAGGCGGGGAAAAACGCGCATGCCCGCGGATCACCCGTTTTCCCGGGGCCGTCAGGCCTGTCATCGCTGGGTCAGGGCCCAATTTAATTTAGTAACGAACACGCGCCAAACTTTCCGTCAGTGGTTAATGGGAAACCGCATCCAGGGAGTCCCTTTCCTTTTCCCCGTCCTCCCAATTTAGGGCCACAAATGTCTTTATCACATCACCACCTCTTCCAACATGAAGCGCCCAAATGTTAACTGTTTACCCACCACTGTGGGAAAAAAATTTTGGGGGAAGGGCCTCTTTGAAGACAAAATTCGGTTGGGGCGAAAGGCGTTTAAAAAATCAGAAGCCAAAGAGGATGATTTTCTTGTTCCCGACGCCCAGTTACTGATGCCACAGAGGAAGAGAAGGAAGGGGCCCGGGCAAAAACGGCAAAAAATTTCCCCCGGGGGGGGGGGGGTCGGCAACGCCTTTTCAGTCAAACTTGCTTGTACCCGCAATTTTCTTGGGTGCGAAAGTCAGGACGACGAAATATTGTATTGATGATGAAAATGACTCATTTCGGATCCAAAAGTTTATCTTTTCACAGAAATTTGGGTTTCGAAACGCTTCAACACTGGGCGGGGGAAGGGCGATGGGGTAGTGTCAGTGGGTTCCGCCCCAAAAAGGGAGAGGGCGGGCGCAGAAGCCGCTGAAATGGGTTCCCCCCAGCCCGGTCCCGCGGGAAACCCCCGCCCCTTTGCATAAAAAGCCCGCAAAAAGGGGCCCGGACCCCAAGCCTGGGCCTTCCCTTTTAAACCCAAACCTCTGAATTTTACCCCGCGAAGGGCATATGCCCCCCTTTCCGGTTAAACCCTAAGAGAGGCAAGAACTTTTGGGGGTTTTAAACCCCCCACCAACATGTCAGTCACATGCAAACGGAAAAGCATGGTTGAAAAGGACAACACTTGGCCCCAAAAAAAGGCCCCGACCGACCCCCCGGGGCCCCCCAAACCAAAAATTTTTTCACACCCCTTTCTCCCCCTCCTCCGCCCCCACCAAGCAATTTCCCCAGCTGCCCATGTCTCTCAGAGTCCCTGATCAGGGATCAGCCTCCGCTTT